>CAIGRP010112269.1:0-23857 GCA_903798385.1 Fraxinus cuspidata
TGCAATGGCCCATATCATTAAATGATTTCTCACCCAATTAAATCAATTAATATAAATTAATTCCAACATATACATCTCAACAATTTGGGACCATATGAAATAGTTGGTGGCATCCAACTTGATACGTACATTGGAGGAGTTGTAAATTGATTTATGTTCGAGTTTAGTTTTGATACAAGATTTGAGTCATTTTTGCCGTCTAATCTTCTATGGAGTTGCTAGTGTTTCTGCCTTGTTGCATTGGATCGGTTTGTTCAGCCATATTTTCATGAGTTCTAGTCCCTAATCAAGGTTGTAGCTATAATGAAATTTGCTCTGATACCATGTCAAAGAAGGATATATATTTTCATATATATACTTTTGCACGAAGGAGTACAAATAAATAATAATTTATAAAGCCCTTCTTGTTTACACAATTTATAAGCCTAAAATATCATGGTTGACTCTTTAAAAAAGGAAATTTACAGTAACTGATCCTATCGTTTTGCTATAATTCTGCACTGATTATTCACTAACAGCTCACACCAACATATCCATCATGTAACTTAGATGCCAAACTTTAAAAATATAAAAAATGAGTGACAGATACAACTTTTAAAAAATAAAGGAAAAATAAAATAAAAAGTAGTATATGCTGGAAAAAATATATTATATTTTTACAAACTTTATTTATTGACTTTCTTAATGCACGTGTAATTTTTAATTGTCAAAATCGTGAGAAAATTTTATAGCTTCTACTACCAAAATCTAGTACTGACTGAATGGTAAATGTCTCGACCAGAATCTTTGGGTTGCCATTTTTATAGCTTTCTATATAACAGGATATGTTTTCTTGTTAACAATATAGCTCATGTAAAAATAGATTCTTTACTATCTTAGATATTTTTAGATTTATTTAATAGGTAAATATAAGGTTAGATTAAATTAATATTGTCTTTCCTTATTTTATCCTATTAACAAATTCTGGAATTTTTTTTGGTATATTAATTTGTATACTAATTCTCTTACTGTATTTAAAGACTATTGTATAGTTAAGAATTAATTCTTATATTTGATAATTGTGTTACCTATAAGTAAAGTAATTAATCAAAAAAGGAATTAATCTTTGGAAAATTAATATCGTCCTTGATCTAGCAACGAGCAATGCAACCGTCTTCAAGCGTGTTTATATGGAGTGATGCTTAATTGAACTTTTCAAAGCCAATGTCTTCTTCATGTATTTAGAGAGCGCAACATAACTTGTGCCGAATGATCAATCCCGTAGATTGATCAAACTGTTTGGTAGGGTTGGGCAAAAACCAATTTGAACCAGTCAAATAGATTCAATTGGATTGTGTTCGAGTTAGGAAATCAAATTTTAGGTCGGGTTGGGTTGAGTTCCGGGATATGTATTAAAACTTAATCAAACTCAATCCAACCCAATAAAATAATAAATATTAAAATAAAAATTATTACTTAAAACCAAAAACCTAAAACCTAATGATCAAAATTCTCATCTGCTTCACGTCTCTTCTGTTTCTCATTGTTGCTCGTGCCTTGGCTTCTCGATTCGATTTTTTGACGTGATTTTTTACTAAACACTTGAATTGAAGGAGGAGATTTACATTTTTAGTATTTAGTATTTAGGTTAAATTCATTTTATTTAATAAGTATAATTTGTAGGTATTCAATATGTATTTAAATTGACTTAATATGTATTTAGTTTTGATTATTGTATAATCTATTTAACATGATTTTACAATATTTTTAATTTATATTATTCTATTAGAATGAAACTTAATTTCACGAACCATTGATACAACTTCAATCGAGTTGAGGCCTTTCAAATCTCATTTTTTAATGTAACTGAAATTGATCCAAATTGAAATGGTATCAAACTTTAAAAAAATTGTTCAAATTCAACAAAAAAAATTCAGCTATTTGGGCCAATAAAAAAATTATCCAACAAAAGAATAATTGGAACCAACTTGAATTGAACTCAAATCCAAACCAATCAACCCAATCCAAACCAACCCGAGTTTGATCGGTTTGGATCGGGTTTGGTTTCAACCGTGACTTGGTTGGTTTCAGTTTGAATTATTGTAAAACTGAATATGTTGGATTGTGTTTGGGTTGGACTCAAAACCAATTCAATCCAACTCACGCCTAGCCCTACTGTTTGGCACGAAGTTAAGGATATTGATTCTTAATTCAATTGGTGGTTATGGTTGAGTACAATACGAAAGTAGTGATAAAGCCAAATCAATAGTTTGATTTCACTTTATCAAAGTTAAAAAAAAAAAATGAAGATAAAAAGAGAGTTGTTCTAGTTCCTTCGATTGCCTTTCTTTTTCATTTTTTTTTTTACGAAATTACCAAAAAAATGGATACTATTTTATTTTTTATCAATTAATTAGTAAATTGTTTTATCCATGGTATGGGGGCCTATGGATGTTTCCATTTGAATTTTACCACGTTACATCTGGTGTTCGCATTTTTAATCTATTAATTAAATTTTGAACTTTGTTAAAAATACTCGAACACAATATCAACTAAAACGTTGCAATCAGAATAGTTAGAAACTAACTGTAGTAAATTCTGACTGCCTGTTGCCTAGAGTTATAATAGTGAAATTAAAATTCATTTTTAATTTATCTAGATTTTAGAATCTACACTTGGTATCAAAGTATGTTTACTTTTAAAAAGTGTGATCCAGGAAAAACCTAGATATGGACTTGCAGTCAGAACCGTTAGAAACTAATTGTAGTAAGTTCTAACCGCATGTTGCCTAGAGTTATAGTAGTGAAATTAAAATTCATTTTTAATTTATCTAGGTTTTAGAATTTACACTTAGTATCAGAGCATGTTCACTTTTAAAAAGTGTGATCCAAGAAAAATCTAGATATGGACTGAGCACCCTTAGACCTCATGTCCTGTCCTAGTTAGGAAGAACTACTCCAATTGAAATTAGGATGCATGTTTATATTTAATCCCTTAATGAAAAGGTTTGCAGCTCTATCATGTATGGATATAAAGTACTTACTATGATTAAAAATGAGAAAGAGAGAGGGAGAGAAAAAGGTTAAATAGTGGGTTACTATAGATTTTAATAATGTCAGTTGGAATTCAAAAGCCTTAAATGCTATTTTTTTTTCATTTGTGGATTCTAACAATTTCATTTGATCCCTACATGTAAAGTGGCTAAGCAAGCTTCGTATATACTACAAGTCGTTCAACAAGGAACTTCCAATGTGAAATCATTCAAACTTCAAATGCTCACCTTAGAGTTTGAACAACTAACAATGAGAAAAGATAAACACTTCAAATACTTCTATGCCAAACTTAGTGACATCACCAATTCAACACAAATGTTGGGAAAAAAGTACTCAAAAAGCAAGATAGTGAAGAAGATCTTTAGATCTTAACCTGATTGATTTCACTTCAAAGTAATTGCCATAGAAAAAACAAAGATATTGAAATCATAAAAGTAGAAGAACTGGTGGGTTCTTTGATTACATATGAGCTGCATATCCATAGAAGAAAAGAAAAAAATATCTAGAGTTGCCTTTAAAGGAAAAATTGTTGAAGAAGATATTAAGGATAAGGAAAGTGAAATTGATGAATATATGGCCTTGCTCACCAAATAGTTCAAAACAAAATCTTAAATAACAATAAAATAAAATAAAATAAAAATTCAAAATCCCAATCACAACAGAAGGAATTCTTTAACTATTCAAGGCAAAATCCACCTACATTTATGAAAAGAACTCCAGCATCTGAATGTGCTAACACACTGAAAAAGTCTCGTTCAAAGAAAGTCATGAACATTACATGGAGTGAAGATAAAGTCGAAGAATCAAACTCAAACAAAGAGGACACAACTCATGATAATCGGGTAACCTCTTTTACTGTTAACCTACAGTCTGATTTTGACTCGTACAAATGTTGCCTATGGTATAGACTCACTAGTTAGAAACACAACATGAACAAGTCCTACATGTTTAGAGTGCACCATGAAAGAAAAACTGGAAATTGAACAAGAAAGAAATATCACCCTTCATTATATGATGGCGTTCATTGAAGAAGAAAGGGTTGTAATTGTCACTAAAAAGATACTCTAACCAAACTCTTAATAAATGAGAAAAATCAAGTTGTATAGCTCATTGTCGTACTAAATCAAACCAATGAAAGAGTTAATCAACTAACCATTAGATCCACCCATCTAAGTGAATCCTTAACTATGAAAGAACATTGAACATCAAAGAGGGCTTATGTTATGAAGGATCAAAGGAGAATGAATCTAATTAGTTAAGTTTGTTAAAAAAATCGGATCTAATATATTGACAAGTCAAACCTCTGAAGCTACAGTTAAGGAACCAATTTTAGACTACATGGTATATTAGTATCTAACTTAATCAACAAGTTTTCATTGACTCCAAAAACTTGATTCAGATCAAACCATCAGGTAAACAAGTAAAAGTATCACTTTCAAAAACTGAAAGGTAAAATACAACACACTATCAGATGTAGTTTCTGTGGTATATATGGACACAATTTACTTGACTGTTTACTGGTACTTTAAAACACAATCATAATGCTAGAATAAGGCACGTCTATGTAAGAAAGAGTGATTTTAGTTGCCATACTGTCAATATAGAATATAAACTTATTGTGCCCAACTCTTGGTATATTAATAGGGGCTACTCTAGACACATGACCGGTAATTATTCCATTCTAACCAACTACAAGAATCATGCAGGTGGTCTAGTTACCTTTGGGGATGTGGCTCAAAGTAAAATTGAGGGGGTGTTGGTACCATTGTGATTGATGGGCTCCCTATCTTAAATGATGTATTTTTTGTTATTGACTTAAAAGCAAACTTGATTAGTGTAGGTTAACTCTGTGATGATGATCTTATCATGTTCACAAAAAATCCATTCAAAGTTTTAAAAAGTAATGGTAGTTGTGTCTTGCGTGGTGCTAGGTTTAGTGATAAATGTTTTCTAATTGAATATGAAATTACATGTCATATTTCAAAATCCGACTCTATTGATTTGTGGCACAAACAGTTCAGGAATTTGAACTATAGAGACCTAGTCATACTTACTAAATTTAATATAGTAAGAAGAGTTCCTAAATTTATAGAAAAATCTGAAGGTGTGTGTGGTTCAGGTCAAAAATTTAAACAAACTAGAACTGCGTACGAACAAGGTTATTTTCTTACTACCTATTACAAACTTTAATTGCTTACATATGACTTGATGGGACCAATTTAGACTAAAAGTCTCAATAGTAAAAGGAATAATTATTTGTGTATGTGTAGATGACTTTTCTAGATATACTTGGGTAGACGTCTTAAGGGAAAAGTCCAATGTTTTAAGAGATTAACATTTTTGTATCAAAGATTGACTACTGAGAAATATTTCAAGGGAGACTAAAATTATAATAATTAGGAGTGATCATAGAAAGGAATTTGAAAATATTAATTTCTCAAAATTTTGTAAAGAGTATAGTATTTTTCATGTGTTCTCAGCCCCTAAAACCCCTTAGAAAAATAATGTGGTAGAAAGGAAGAATATTTCCTACAAGTGATGGCTAGTGTAATGTTGAACAATAAGAAACTTTGTTAAATTGTGGGCTGAAACCATAAATACTACTTGCTATGTCCAAAACCGTGTGTCCTGAAAACAAGTATCTCAGAAATCCCTTATGAGATCTGGAAAGGAAGAAAACGAAATCTAAAATATTTTTATATGTTTGGTTGCAAGTGCTATGTATTGAATGGTAGGGAGCACTTGAGCTGTTTGATCCAAAGAGCGATGATGGAGTATTATTAGTTACGCAAAAAATAATCGAGCTTATAGAGTCTACAACATGCAGACTCAAATTATCATTGAATCGATCAATGTTAAAATTGATGATACTAATGACTTTTCTTTTTATTCACAGGAACCATAGATTCAGGATCCTGAACAAATTGAAGATAATCACAATATTCAGGAAAATTGTTTTGCAAAATTAGGCAGTAATAGTAGGATTATTTGAATTGTTACAACCTCTAGCGGATGGTTTGAAATTGATTCAAAAAGAACCTATTTCACCAAGTAGTGTTAATTCCTCCCTTTTTAGAATGGTTCTAGTGGTGAAAATTTAGGTAGTAATAGTTAGACAGAGCGTCCAGTACCCTGTTCTAATGATCATGTGCCAACTAATGGAGGTGTTGACCCATTGAGGAGGATAATGAACTGTAGAACAGAAGGCTTCCTATTTGGATTTAAAAATATCATTCATTGGATAACGTGCTTTCAAACCTGGGAAATGGTATGTGACTAGAAGGAAATTTGCCATTGAACTTGGAAATGTATATTATACCTCACATATAGAAACTAAAAAAGTGATTGAAGCACTTGGAAATGAGTTGTGGATTTTGTAATACAGGAAAGCTGGTTCAGTTTGAGCGAAACAATGTAAGGGAGTTAGAACCTCGACAAAAAGACACAAATGCTATTGGAACAAAATGGATTTTTAAAAATAAATCTGATGATCATGGCAACATAGTTAGAAAGACCACAATGTTTCTGCTTGAGAATTGATACAAGAAAGAGAGAGATAACAAGGCTTTGTTCATCAAACATATCAATTTTGGATTGATAGTGGCACAAATCTATGTAGATGATATTGTGTTTGGATCTACATCTGAAATAAAATTCAGGGAGTTTGTTACATTTATGTAAAAAAAAATTTGAAATTAGTATGCTTAGTGAACTTAACTATTTTCTAGGCTTGCAGGTCAAACAAGTTGACTCAGGGATCTTCATTTCACATGAGAAGTATGCATGGAATCTGGTGAAGAAATTTGGTCTAGAGAATACCAAGAAAGTCAAGACTCACATGACCACATTTTTTAAGATCTGCAGGACCAGGACAAAGATGTCGACCCTACCTCATACTGGAGAATGATGGTAGCTTGTGTACCTGACTGCAAGTCATCCTGACATAGCCTTCAGTATTGGAGTCCGTGATTAATATCAAACTAAACCAAAAGAATCTGGCTTGGCTGCTGTGAAGTGAATCATTCAATACGTCAATAGCGCTTCAAGTTTTGATTTATGGTATACTAATGACTCAAATTCACATCTTGCAGTATATACTGATTCTGACTGAGTAAGAAACATGGATGATAAAAAACACAATTGGAGGATGTTTCCACATACGTACAATCTTATTGCTTGGTTGAGCAAGAAACAAAACTCAGTATATTTATCTACTACAGAAGCTAAGTATATTGATGCATGTAGTTGCTGTATTCAGCTACTATGGATGAAGCAAATGCTTAGTGACTATATTATTGATTGAAGTTCTATTATTATGTTCTATGTTAACATTAGTTTAAGAATCTTGTTCAACACTTTAGGACAAAATACATTGACATTGACATTATTTATTTGTGACTTGGTTGAGAAAAATATGTTTTGTCCGAGAACACATATATACTGAAGGGCAATTGACTCATTTGCTTACCAAGGCTTTAAATGACGTTAGGTTTGAAACTTTACAAAAAGTTGAAGGCATATACTTGCTGTATTAAATTGTTTTTGATGTAATTTTTTGTTGCGTGTGTTCTCCTTGTGTGTATGATAAGTTTTTGCATTTTTATATATATATAAAAAGACAACAAGGGCTTTTATTGAAAATATAACATGAGGGGAGTTTCCAATTGGTATAGTTGTTATGAAATTGAATTATCTAATTGAAATAGTGTGTTCATTATATCTTATGGTAAATTGTAATAAGACAAGTACACCTTTAGGATATCATGACTAGTTTAATTGTGCCTATCTACTGACTGAGATGTCATCTTTATGGTTACAAGAATTTAGGTGTGGAACCATGGTCAATATCTATGTCTCATTTCACTATAAGATGATGTTGTGTTAACAGATAGGTTCATTAGATGAGATGACAACTATCATAGGTGTGTGAAGTTGTCTTTAATAATGAACATAAATAATGAGAGAAGATCTACCCCTGTGACAGTGTGAAAGTCAACTCTATAAATTTAAAAGATTGTACTTTAGAAGAAAATAAAAAAGAATCATCACAATATATATATTTGCTCGTGCCTAGTACACACATATTTTTCTATTTACATAAACAATTTCAAAAGATGATTGGTTTGAATTACACTTATGTTCTTGGTCACTACAAGTGTCAACTTGAGTTGGTGTATGACGTATGATTGACTGGTCTATATTATTCTATCACATATTTATATCATAACAAATTAATTGAACTTGATTATGTATAGATATTTGATTGGAAGATTCCCTGATTATCCTGATGATTTTGATCTGATTATGAAAATTGACGAATTGTGAAATTTGCCCAAAATATAAAGATTGTGTTAATTTTATCTTTAATTTTCACTATTTTTGTATGATTGACTCATCTAGGCTTATTTGTAAAATTTCAGATCAACTGTTTAAAATGGAAAGTAAAATCCTTCATTAAAAAAAAATAAGAATATTTATTTCCAATCTTTAGAAATAAGAATTACATGGTATTTGAAGGGACCAATTTACCATAATAATTAAAAATGCACGAAATTGAATTTAAATTAAGGAGGTAAAAATGTTACAATAGAGAACGTGGATCAATTATGGCATAATTGTTCAAAAATAGTTTTAAATTAACTCCTACGTGTATGTCATTTAATTTCAGTTATGTAGGTGCAATTTTCTCAAACTGGTAGATTTTTTCCCTTTTTAATCGTGAAGTAAGGGCTTATTTCCTTCATTATCTCCAAATTTCTCATCACAATTTTTTGCATTTGATAGTTTGCTTCCCTGTTTCAAGCTTTTCTACAGAAAACAATGACAAGAACAAAGATTAACAAAGGAAAGTATTGACCTTGATAAATGGTCACGATACGTGGCCAACAGAATAATACTGTACGTAAGCTCCTTCCTGTTCACGGTAACGTACCGTTAGTCACTCGTGGCCTTTTCCGGTGGAGGTGGAAGCTGCCACGAGCACTCCAACTGTCAATTTAGCGATTCTGTAATTCGGAGAACGACATCCGATGATAAGGTAGTCACCAAAGTGTGGCTGTATGTGCGAGTGTATGGTCTCCAAAGTTTGAAGATTATTTTTAAGGCCAAGAGCTTGAGAGATAAAAAAAAGTCCCATCATTTACCTTAATTGGGGAATATTTATACTAAATGGAAGAGAGAGGACAACCGTTGGATGTAGGGACACATGGCTTCGGAATCCAGGCAGATAGTCCCTTCATAGGTGTCAATCGGTTCATCCATAGCTTGGCGGGTATTAAATGTTTCCGAACAATATAAATTGACCGTTTGGAGTTTATCACATGTCCCATCAACCATGCTAAGGATTTGATTTTGGGGAGATCCTTCCACAAAAGATCTTGGTTGGCGAGGGGAAGTGAGTATGGGGTGTGGCGAAAGCAGAGTACGGGCCTTTACATTCGTTTAGGTTTAGGTATTAGGTTCGGTGCATCCAATATAAATTCAGTTCATCCCGATATAGATTGAGTTCGTCCGACACTTGGTAGCGCGAAATTAGTTAGTACACACGTGACGAACAGAATGGAAGGATGAGGTGGAGTACCTCTAAAGGCTCGTAACAATAGTTTTTCAAGTCCGTGTATGGATATTTTATAAATTGCTTATTGATGTTGCTATTGAAAGTCATTTTATGGAGCGTATTTGTTAGTCGTTGCAGGGGCGACAAAAAAGGTATGTAGAAGTGAAGTCCTGAAGCAAGAACGAAGCGTTGGGTGAGAAAATTTGGGAAATTTGTCGTAGATATGAGATCATTGCTGATGGACGAAGTGACGAGCATTGGTAACTTTGGGAAATTTTGTTGTAAAGGCGAAGTCCTTTCTGATTAACGAAGCGATGAGTGTTGTCAACTTTGAGAAAGTTGTTGCAAAGGCTAAGTCCTTGCTGACGGACGGAATGAAAAGTGTTGGGAACTTTGGAAAAAGTTGTTGCAAAGCAAAGTCCTTGCTGATTAGACTACTTAGGGCTTCGTGCTAATAATTTGAAAGTTTTCGCATCTTCCCAATATAATCATGACCGTGTTGCTTGCTTTCAAGGCACGCCCTCTAAATAATAAATGGCAATTATGGCAACGGCTAGACAATTTCAAGGTGACGCGCTTGGACAGGGGTGTGAAGCACACCGCTTCATCAGGGCCGTTGGCTTATGTGACCTTTGGGTTCAACGGTGATGATGTACAATAGATTTGAATGTCCCAGATGTGACTAGTGATGATCTAATGGCTGGGGTGAATTGGCAAGACCTATATAAGGCCAAAGCTCTTATTTCACAAATTTGTACTCTATGAAAAATCTTCTTTCTCTGCATTTTCTATGTTTTCTCCGTTTTCTCCATTTTTTCTTCGGCGACCAAGACCATGAAACTCCAGCGATAACTCTTTCTTTTTGATGCGTTTGGTAACATTTTCATATTTCTTTGCTCAATTCTTCTTTTTCTAACTTTCAAAACTCAAAATGGCCACTCAAAGGTCAGTAATTGTGTCCACAAGTGAGGATGGACGAAAGGTGAGAAGTTCTGCCATTAGGAAACCTATAGTCGTCACCTCGAACGAACTAGGTAGGGCCATTGGCAGGGTGAAAATATGTGGAGGATTCTGATCCTTCTTGTAGATACTTCGACTAAATGGGGGGCCTCCGATTACCCTTCCAACGTTACTCCAGAAATTTTAACTAAGTGTAGACGGGTCTTTAGGATCCCGGATATAATATAGAACTGATAATCCTTGATCCTAGTGAGAGGGCGTACTACCCGAGGCCGAGGTGCGTTGCCATAAGAGAGAATCTACTAAGGCCTGAAACTTCCCTTTCATCCCTTCTTTAGGTTAGTTTTCCATTCCTATGGGTTGGCTCCAACCCAACTACATCCTAACTCCTAAGCGTAGATGGTTAGGTCGTGGATGCTATAGCGTCAGGCCACCCTAGGCGTTGACGTACCCTTTAGCATTTTCCATTCCATTTACTTCCCCAAAAGCATAGCGGATGAGGGGTAAGGGGTGCCTTCTTCGGTGAAGAAGTGGAGGAGGTCATGGTTTTAGGCAGTTGGGAGATTGGACACCATGGAGAATGACCCCATGGCTTCTCTTACCATCCCCACTTCTTACTCTTCAGCCAGTAAGTCACTTTTCCAAGCTGATTTTACTTGGAATTGTTTGTTATTGCTTAATATTTTCTTTGTTTGTAGGCTCTTTACCGAGGTGTGAAATCTCCAAGGAGGAGTGGAATATTATCATCAACATCTACCTGCAGTCGTTAAAGAATCGGAGCTACAACGAGCTGATCGACAAAAACACTCACTTCACCCTCCACAGACTAATGGCAACTCAAGGTGAGCTTAATTTGTGTCCTCAGTTCGGTTAGACACTCACTTGTGATTATACTTATGTTTTTTTCTTGTTACAGATAACTTTATGAAGAAGAAGCCATAGAGGCTTGATTTTGCCACACTCTGCCGAAGCGTGGAGGAGGCGAGACCGTTAAAAACAAGTTCGACTACTTACAAAAAGTAGTCCGAAAAAAATTAATAAGTTGAGCAAGGGCCAACTGCCCAATGATGAGGACGAAGTGGAGGAAGACGCCTCCCTAATAAAAAGGAAAAAAATAGGCACATCAAGGGTTTTCTCTTTTGCTGTCGCGACAGCCAGGCCTCCCCGCCTCCAATCCCAACCGGGATGACTATTGCAGCCCCTTTCGAAGCTCCACAGGTTGCAGTCCCCAAAATCGTGGTGGTCGACCCAGCTACTCAGATTGGAGAGCAAGCTTGAAAGAGGCTGAAGAACTCTGTGAACCCTCCAACTCGCAGTTCAGGAACTAATTTTCTGGAGAGTAAGGATGATGATCTCCCCAAGGCAGTATTGGTAATGCTGCATACAGAAATCGATTCGACCGCCTGAGTTCATAACAAGTATTGGACCGGGGACTGGCAAGATCACATCGCCTTCTACGAGGTGGAGAACGTGGCTCGAGCACTAAATATTAGCATGGTAATGGAGGATTTAGTCTGAGGCCTCCGTAAGAGGAATGAGGAATTGTGGCAAAAGGTTGGGGCCTCGGAGAAATGGAAGGAGGAAGTGAGGAAGGCGAGAAGTGAGGTGGAGATGGCCGAGGTGAAGAGGACTGAGGTGGAAGTGAAGCTGGATGCTGCTGATAACCAGGTAAACCAACTCAAGAATGAGCTTCCTGAGTCTGTTTCTCAAGTGGCAGCCTGATAAAAAAGGTTGACCAGTCCAATGAACACCAACGAATCGCCTCCAAGGCGTTAAAACAAGCCTACAAGGACAATGCCGAACTTAGGATGCTCATCGAAGCCTAAAAGAAGGAGATCGAATCTCTTAAGGCCGAATTGAAGACAGTGGGTGACGTGGCAGTTCAAAACTACATCGACAACTTCGACCAAATGAAGAAATATGATGACTTCGCCAACTAGTGGGATTTATGGAGTGCCCAACAAATGATGTCTCGCTTAAGGGAGGTGTATCCAGAGTTGTACATTACCTTTTAGAGGAAGAGTTCAGATGTCCTACTGGAGGTCGGCCTAACATCGAGGCTGAAGAGGAAGCCCGTCAGAGGAGGTGGTAGCTGGGGCCATTGTAAATGTAGATCCATAGTTTTTCCTTTTTCTCCTTTCTTGTAAATGGATTCAGCCCTGATTAATTTTGCAATGAAATTTTTTCTTTTAACTGTTGTGTAATTTCTTTGTGATGTAGCCTTGGTTAGAATGAACTAATCAGATATATCCAAGTGTAGTCACTTCGCTTAGATACAAACATTTAAGCAAATGGAACAAATATAAACACTTTACCAAAATGAAAGAATCAAATGGAAAGTGCAAACACTTCGTCTAAGCAATGCTTAAGCAAATGGGATAAGTATAAACACTTCACCAAAATGAATAAATCATATGGAAAGTGCAAACACTTCGTCTAAACAAACGCTTAAGCAAATGGGATAAGTATAAACACTTCACCAAAAATGAATAAATCATATGGAAAGTGCAAACACTTCATCTAAGCAAACACTTTAGCAAATTTGATAAGTAAACACACCACCAAAATGAATAAATCATATGGAAAGTGCAAACACTTTGTTTAACCCCTTCTCCTAGAGGAGGCACCCACACCTCTCTTAACGAAGTAGTCATCCTTGGTTGAGGTGACCTAGTGGGGGTGTCACACACCCCGACATGGGCATTTTTCGACGTGGAAAACATCATCTTTAATGGTCTAAAAGGAAACCCTAGTGAGGTGTCACGTGCCTCTCCTATGGGAGCGAACATTCTTGACTGAGGTGACCCCGTGGGGGCGTTATGCACCTTGACAAGGGCATATATTTGCAAAAGCAACAATGAAGTGATAATCGTTCATTTCATTAACAACAACATTTACATGGCCAGAGTTGGCCTTCACAACTTCCCTACTGATAATACTTCCCTAGATGTTCAATATTCCAAGGATGAGGTATCATTTTCCTTCCAAGTTCTCAATCCAACTTCTTCAGCAACACGATATAAACCCTCTCAGTTCGGTCCTAATGTTCCTATTCCTCATTCCTTTGACGATGAGAAAACTCTCCGAAGTACCAAATCGCCAATGCGAAAAGCCCTTTTCTTTACCTTAGCGTTGTAGTAACGCATCATTTTGCACTGGTAAGAGGCGAGTTTCACCTGGGAGGCATCCATTTTCTCCTCAAGGAGTTCGAGTTTGAACTTTCTTTGTTCATCATTAGTTACTCCAACTTCTACCAGACTCATGACCTCAGCTCCGTAAGTTATGGATAATGGGGTCTCCACGGTTGTAGTCTTACTGGCTGTCCGTATGGCCCATAGAACTTGGGAATGTTCATCAACCCACATCTTCTTTGAGGCTTCCAACTTTCTCTTCAGTGTAAGTTTGATGGTTTTGTTAACTGCTTCGACCTACCTGTTTACTTGAGGATGATACAACGTTGAGAAGTGCTTCCTAATTTCGAGCTCATTGCACAAGTCTCCGATCTTCTTGTTGTCGAACTTCTTTTCGTTATCTGAAACAATAGAGTGGGGGATGCCAAACCTTCATATGATATTCTTCCAAAAGAACTTGGAAGTTTTCACTTCGGTTATCTTGGCCAAAGGTTCCGCATCGATCCATTTTGTGAAATAATCAATTGCTACAATGGCGAAGCATGCGTTCTCCATTCACCTGAGCAGGGGGCCTATGAAATCAATTCCCACTTAGCAAATGGTTAAGGGCTTGATACAACTGTGATTTCTTGTGAGGGTTGTCTTTGCACGTTGGATATACACTGACATTTAAAGCATTTACGTACAAATTGCACTGAATCCCTTTTCAAGGTGGGCTAATAATACTCTTGCTTGAGTGCTTTATGTGCCAGTGCTGGCCCTCCAGAGTGGTTGCCACAAATTTCCTCATGGACTTCTCTTAGGATATAGTTCGATTCTTCGCCTCCTGTACATCTGATGAGGGGTGATGGAAAAACCTCGTTTGTATAACACATTATCCTACAAGATGAAATGGGCAACCCTTCTCGAAGTCAACGGGCTTTAGGCTCATTGTCTGGGATGGTCTGTTCTTTGAGGAAAGTAATAATAGGTTGCATCCACAATGGGGTACCTTCAATCCACATAATTTCTTCCTCCTTTGTAATTGAGGGTTCAGCTAGATGTTCTATGGGAACCACTTTAAGGAGTTCGGAATCCTTACTACTGGCTAGCTTCGACAGGGCGTCGGCGTGGGAGTTCTTGAAACGGGGCACTTGGGTCAATTCAAATTTTTCAAAGTTGGGAAGGAAATTCATGACTAATTTCAAGTATACCGCCACATGTTTATCTCTGGCCACAAAATCACCGTTGACTCGAGTTACCACCAGCTGTGAATCGTTGTTGATGGTCAACCTTTTCACTTGTAATTCCTTAGCTAAACGAAGGCCTGCTAGGAGCGCTTCATATTCTGCTACATTGTTGGATGCTTTGAACCCAAGTCTTACTGGACAATTAAGCTTATGGCCATCAGGGCTCTCCAAAACTACTCCTGCCCCAGAGCCAGCTTCTTTAGATGACCCGTCAATAAAGAGGTTCCAAGTGAGAGGCTCTACAAGTTCCATATTCACTTCTATCTCAGGGGGCCTAGCAAATTCAACCACAAAGTCAACTAGGGTCTAACCTTTAACCGCAGATCTTATTTTATCTATTATATAGAACTCACTGAGCTCAACTGCCCATTTGAATAGCCTTCCTAAGGCGTCAAGCTTCTAGAGGACTTACTTTAGTGAAAAGTTCGTCAGTACATGAATGTTATGGGCCGGAAGTATGGCCTCAACTTTGGAGATGAGGTGACCAAAGAAAGAGAGAGCTTCTCCATGTCCGGGTACTGCACCTTTGTCGGTAACAAAGCTTTAATTATGTAGTGAACGGGCAACTGGGGCGCCTCTTCTTCTCTTATAAGAACTAAGCTGATAGCATCGTCGAACACAACTAGGTAAAGCAACAAAAGTTCGCCCACCTTAGGTTTGGATAGGAAGAGAGCTTGTTCGAAATAACTTTTTAGTGTTTCGAATGCCTCCTCACACTCTGGTGTCCATTGGAACATCTTCCCTCATTTGAGGACCTTGAAGAAGGAAAGACGCTTCTTTGTGGCCTTTAATATGAAGCGGTTGAGTGCGACCACTCTTCCTGTAAGTCGTTTCACTTCCTTTAGCTTCTGAGGTGACCTCATCTCGATCAAAGCCGTAATCTTTTCCGGATTTGCTTTGATCCCTCTCTGATTCACAATGTATCCAAGGAACTTACCGGATGCTATACCACATGCACACTTGAGAAGATTTAGCCTCATTCTATATTTTCTCAGAATTTGGAAGGCCTCATCTAAGTGCTTCACATGGTCTCTTGCTTGGAGGCTCTTTACAAGCATGTCGTCAGTGTAGACTTCATTCATCTTGCCGAGTTGATCAACAAACATCTTATTTACTAGCCTCTGGTAGGTGGCTTCAGTATTCTTCTATCCAAAGGACATCGCTTTATAACAATATAACCAACTATCCGTGATGAAAGAAATGTTGTCGCCGTCCTTTGGATACATAGGGATTTGGTTATAACCCGAATAAACGTCCATAAAGCTTAGTAGCTCATGTCCAGCAGTTAAATCTACCAGTTGGTCTATTCAAGGAAGTGAAAACTGTCCTTTGGGCAAGCCTGATTGAGATTGGAGAAATCAATGCACCCCAAATCTTTCTCCACTTGTATAACTTTGGAGGTGTCCTGAGGATCCAATGGGAAACTTTCTGGTTCCTCCGTTGGAGCAGTTTGTGATTTGAATTCAATGATTCGGGGATCCAAATCTTCTAGAGCTACCTTTTCAAGTTAGCCTTGTACAAAAGCTTCTACCATCTCGACATTTTCCCCTTCTGCAGAGGTTTGCCCTTCTTCAATGGGGGTTGGACATTTCAGCATCAAAGAGCACCATGTTAACTTCTCGGGGTTCAGCATTTCTTAAGGAGTTGAGGTAACACTCCCTTAAGTCCATCAGATCACCTCGAAAAGTGGCTATTCCTCGTTCAGTGGAAAATTTCATGCATAAGTTATGGATGTAGGTGATAGCCCATAATTCTTTCAAGGCTAGTCTATCTAATACACCGTGGTATGCAAATTGATGGTCAACCACTAGGAATTCCATGAAGTTGTGTGCTATTCGAAGTGTGGTCCCCATTTCAACAGCTAGGGTAATTCTTCATCTTGGAATGATGTTATTCCCAGTAAATCCATACAAAGAAGAAGTCATAAGGGTGAGTTCATGGTCCACCACCATTTTATCATAAGCAGAACCGAACAAAATGTTGATTGAACTTCCGTTGTCTATCAACATGTGTTTTAGTCCATTTTGAGCCACTACGGCTCTTATTACCAGCGCGTCACAGTGGGGGTAGTATACGCCAACCACATCTTCCTATGTGAATGTGATGGGCTTTAGTGGCCTCACTTTTAGGGACTGGTTCACTATATTGCCGGCCATGGGCAGGTCTTTAGCCTCCATAGTATAATGTTTTTTAGCATTTCTGGACTCAACTCCTACGTGTGGTCCTCCAATGATTGTGTTAATTTCCCTAATGGGTTGGTTTTCACTTGCGACAAGTATGTCTCATTAGGGCCGCTATCCGTCCCTAGGTCTTTCTCTATCTCGCTTCTATTGTGTCGAGGCAAATGTCGCCTAGTCTAGTCCCTTCTTAGCATATTCTATCTCGGAGCTTCCTCCTAATGACGATTTTCCCTTGTGTTACGAGGGTTGCTCCTTACGGATCGATGGCTTCCCGGCACTCACTTGTGTCATAGCCATTAAAATGGTGGAACACACAATAAGTTCATGGCTCCTCTTGATGCCTGATTCTAGCCCTTCCACCTCTCCCCCTATTTTTAGAGGTAGAAGGTCTCCAAGGAGCTCTATTTGAAACATTGTCTCCAGGTCCAACGTTTTCGTAAGCCAACGCTGATATGACATTCAAAGTAGTTGTAGCCAATGCCTGTCCTAAAGTGGGAGCCACTACATGCCCAGTCTGAGTCCACTGCTGGCTGATGATTTGTGAGGTAGGCCTCCTACCGATCTGCCTCTTGGGTGGAGAAGTCCCTGTGCTACCCCATTTCGATGATCAATCATTTATTCATTGACAATTTCAACTTTCTTCATTTCTACCTATTCATCATAGGTAGAGGGGTTTTTACTTCAGACATCTCTCCAAAACAAAGTATTCATATTTAGTCCTCATTTTAGGGCTGAGAGGGCTTCCTTGTCCGTGATTTGCTCGCAATAGTTTATTTTATCAGTAAAATGGGCGAGCCTATCTCGGAGGAGCTGGATTAGCGCATCTCCTTCCTTCTTTGACAAGTATTGGTTCAAAAATACTTTCTTGAGGTTTGGCCAGCTCTTGATACTAAAAGGTGTCAACCTACTATACCACACTTTCGCCGTGCCACCAAGTCTTAAGTGAAATGCCCTGCATTTCAGAGCAGGCGAAGCGCCTCGAAGACTCATTTACGTTTTGTATTTATTGAGGTATTTCTTTGGGTCACATTTTCCTTCATATTTAGGAATTTTGGGGGGAACAAAGTTCTGTGGCATGGAAAAGCTACGAAGCTCCTTAGAGAAGGGGAGGTTGTCATCATCATCATCAAGCTCATAAAATCGACATGGCTCGTCAAAATCTTTCCCATCTATTAAATGGCGAGGTGGCTGTAGTGAAGTTCCACCTCGATTCCACCAATCCATCGGGTTCCGTCTCTCTCGTCTATTCCTAGGCAGAGGGGCCTAAACTTCTTGACTTTACATGTACTCTTGTGGCGAACTGTTTGATGGGCGGGTTGATCCCTATTTCTAGGCATTCGTTCGATCCGATCGAACACGCTTGCAGACCTCTGAGGCCACTCTTCATAATCTGAGAGAAAGTTATCTCTTCCTACTTGGGCATTAGCTGGGGAAGAGTGTAGTTGGAAGTGTCGACTTCCACTTCTATTTCAATCGGAGCCTCTCTTTGTAGACTCGAATGGGTCCTCCGGCTCGGCTTTCTTTGAGCTTGTTGGTCATAAGCTGATCCTGGAGGATTTTGATGGGCTTGGAAACCTCTTTGATTTTGTACTCGGATTAGGAGTTCTTGCATGACTACGTTTTGGGATGCAATGTTCCTCAAGTTAGTAGCCATGTGAGCCACTTCGACGGTCAGTCGTGCAGGAGTTCTTCCGTTCGTGCGATATCAATGATGGGACCACCGGTGTGTTACATTATTTCGAATGATATTTTCTTCAAAGATCTCCCCTATTCTCCTCGGATTCACTTTTTCATTGCTAGAACTCATTGGTTTGGAGTTGCAAACTCTCTTCTTCCAAATAATGAAAACTTAGTTTACAGCTTCCACTTGTTCTTTCTTCAAGAACAAATCCCTTTTTCAAGGGAAAATATCAACCAACTATTCCAGTAAGCTTTTTCTTTTATAGGGATGCTCGTGGTTGCAGTAACGATTTCCACAGACGGAGCCAATCTGTTGACCTCGATAAATGGTCAGACAAGTGGCCAGTAGAATAATACTCCATGTAAGCTCCTTTCTACGCACAGTAACACACCATTAGTCACTCGTGGCCTTTTTCGGTGGAGGTGAAATTGGTCGTGAGCACTCTGACGGTTAAGTTAGAGATTTCGTAATCTGGAGAACGATGTCCGACGATAAGATGGTCACCGGAGCGTGGCTGTATGTACGAGTGTATGATCTCCAAAGTTTGAAAATTATTTTTAAGGCCAAGAGCTAGAGAGAAAGAAAAAAGTCCTCTTATTTACCTTAATGAGTGAATATTTATACTAAGTGAAGGGAGAGGAGAACCATTGGATGTAGGGACAAGTGGCTTCGGATCACGGGCAGATTGTCCTTTCATTAGTGTCAATTAGTCCATCCATAAGCTGGCGGGTATTAAATGTTTCCTGACTATCAGTGTGAATTGGTCGTTTAGAGTCTGGCACACTTCCTATCAACCAAGCTAAGGATTTGATTTTTGGGAGATCTTCCCACAAAAGATCTGGGCAGGCTCGGTGAAGTGAGTATGGGGTGTGGCGAATGCGGAGTGTGGGCCTTTGCATCTGTCGTGTATGACGGATGAGTTTGGATCGTCTAAGAGGTGAGCAGCGTTTCGGTTCGAGCATTAGGTTCTATTCGTCCAATATAAATTTAGTTTATCCCAATGTAGATTCAGATCGTCTGACATGTGAAGCGCAAAATTAGTTCGTACACACGTGGCAAACAGACTGGAAGGATGAGGTGGAGGGCCTCTAAAGGCCCATAATAGAAAAAAAACAAAAAGGTGAAACTTTCGAAAGCGCCGCCACTACTGGAGGCACTTTACGACGGAGTTCGTGGAATCAGCTTCAAACTATTACTACCCAATCGTTCTTTGAATCCATACAGTTTGGGTTGGATATGCCAAGGCCCATCATGCCCTATGAAGCACCTATACAATTTCCTGAGTGTCTGCCTTTAGAGGAAACTACCCAACCTACAATAGTACGTTCCAATCTACGTCCAAATGACCATGTAGCTTATCTAAGTCTCAAAGTAGGGGTGGGAGAAACACAAGGATTATGATTCAAAGGGTAATGGTTCCAAAGGAGACTGGTGAAGAAGAAATAGACCAATATCAAGGATCTGGTAGTGGTGAATAACCAATCGGGAAGTCAGTCCTAACCCAATGGAAGACGTCAAGGCCAGTGAGGAACCAGGACCTCAATGCTTTGATTGTCAATTTGAAGTTTCTCAAGATAATGCTGATAACTCCTATGGGTCCACTCCTTCGCTATGGGAAAATCCAAAGTTCAATGAAATAGGAGAAGAATTTTTCTCAAATCGAAGTTTGGGAATTCAAGATCAAAATCTTTTTCAAATCCAAAAAAAATTCAAGTTTAAATCCCAAAATTCAAGTCCAAATCTTGAAGATTCAAAAAACAAGTCAAGTCCAAAATTGTAACACCCTTCCCTTAATTTTATTCTTTTAGGGTGTGTGTGTGTGTGTTAAATCATACTAGAGTTTAATAATTTATTTTTAACACAAGTGTGTCTTTCAAGTAAAATCAAAACATATAAAGAAAAGCAAAATAATAATATAAATAGTTAAAAGATTTGCCAATTTATATTATACCAAAAGAGAACTTGTTTTACAAAATATATTTGGTAGCAGGTTAGCTATATTACAATTCAAAAAAATTTAGTCAAAAGAAATGCCTGTTAATTTTAAAAAGTTTTCCTTAAATCTAACATATTGCAGGCCAATGTGGCTATCAACGTCGGATAAGTTGTTCCATTTTCACTATATTCTTTCACCATGTACCATCACCCTATTTTACATGATATCACCTTATTGTCTATTCCATGTATATCATAGTATTTACACAACGGTATGAAATCAAGTCATTGACATCAACCATCATCATCAAAAAATCTTTATATTCTTCAAAAGTTTCAATGCCCTCATCCTCGTCAATAATTGTATAAAAATGAGTATAATGGGTACAAGTGTAAGTAACATGTATAGCTGTCAAGTCATCATTAATCTGGGCATGTCTGGTTGTTCGGATGATTTCAATTTTTCGCAGAGCCATCTACAGTAATGATGTATATCAAGCAAACTTGGACTCGAATCCTTATTATAGTTGTATCGTATGAGTTCAAAATAACATGGCCATTACTTGCACGCAACCAATGTCAGTACATCCATCGTTGCCCATCGAGACTTCAGATGCCACATTAGTATATAACATTTAAATCAAAGGCCTGGCCAAAGTATAAATGCTCCATGTGCCTATCCACAATCCCAAGGCCACCAAGGAACCTTTTGACACTGCCTATATACAGGTGCCCAACTCTAAATACCATATTCTTGGCTACCTTTAATGACCGTTAGGAGTCTCAAGTGGTATATTTATCCGAACACAATAATACGGTACATCTATAATGGGGTTCACATTCAAAATTTCCAACCACAAAGTCATTAAAAATGACAATAAAAATACGCATGACTTTGAAAACATAATTATCCATATGTTTTCTAAATAAACTTTTTGTGTTACCATGTCACATCGTAAAAACAAACACATATAAACACATAATTTCACATATTAATTTATCTTGTACTGTAGTTGAAAAAGTCAATATTTACCTTTTTCCCGACTTTCTTAATCAATATTTGAGGAGAAAGAGAGGAAAGGAAGGCATGTCCACTTCACCAATTCATCCCCTATAAAATTGCACATTTAACCCTTGGGTAAATATGCAATTACCCTATTTTTTTATTTTTATTTTTTTATAAATTTGCACTTTAACCTTAGGGTAAATATTCCATTATTCATTTTATTTTATAAAATTGCACTTTTAGTCCCATAGTAAATTTTAAATATTTTTTCTATTAAATTTATATTATTAGTTCAATCAAGTTCCTAAACTATTTATGAACTTTCTAAAATATTAAAATCTTTACTAGAAAATTTTGGGGTGCTATAAAAATCAAGTTCCAAGAATTCAAGCAAATCAAATTTTGAAGAAGATTTAAAGTCTAGAATTCAAGTCACATTGCTCGAGTTCTTGAAACAATCGGATCATAAATTAGAGGATCGTGCAATTTCACAGTCACAATCATATAATTATTGACTTTATCTTTGTACCTTACTACCTTTAGTATATAAAATGAAAACATCACAGCTAGATCTCAATGAGAACAATCATTAATTAAGTAGAGCACTACATATATATTGTATATTTCATGTACATGACTTTTAGCAAAAAATTAACAAAAAAATGTGACATTAACTTATGATATTAAGATAGTTATAGTATAGACTTTTTACAGAAAAAGTATCAAATCATCTGAATTTTTAACGTGTAGTACTTTTCACATAATATTTTTTTTTCTATAATTTTTTTTCAGGCACATGATTTATGCTTTACTTGCTTCTCTTTGGTTGCTAGATTATTGTTTTGTTGCTGAGTCCTTATGTAATCTGATGTATGGTTCGGATGCTGCCCAAATGCCTTTGTTGAGTCTGCCATTGCGGAATGCCGATCATGTCCAGTAAAATGCCAAATTTTCTATCCAAAAATAATAAATAATACACGAAAAACAAAACTTTAACTAATGGTGTTGGATTGTGTGCAATGTAGAATATTTTACTATAATAATAATATTTTATAAAAATAAATTGTGCTTTCATTTATTTATTGTATTTATTTAATATTCAGCATGCAAATTAAATTGCTTATAATCACTTGTGATAATATAAGGTGGGTGTTTCCTTTTGAGAAGTTTAGTGTGATATAACTTATATCTTGACAAAATGTAATTTATTCACAATCAATGTATAATGGTTGGCACATTTTACTGGAAAGTTGATCGATCAACTATTAGGATTTGCAATTTATCCTTATCGTGAAAATAGTTAAATGTGACATCAGTGAGTATTTCATTAAATTCCTTGACATGGTTGTTTATATCTTTTTGTGAGTTTAATGATTATTTGATTCACCAATGCATGAAATTAATTTGATTGATCAAATATCTTAGTGACTTGAAAGCTTAAGAACGAGCGAAGTAAATAACATACATTCTTGTTGGGAACTGTCTCCCTGAAAAATGGTTGAGTGGCTACTTAAGTGTTGCATGTTGAATGATTTAAATCTAAGCTTAGTATTTAGGGATGACTAAATTTTGACATCTACGATTAGTTCATAAGACTCTAATTAGAACAATTAGATGACAAAATTGTTATTTGTGCTCGTAACTAATTATTGAATTTTTAATGTGGATAAAATACATATACGATAGGTAGAGAAAAGTATTACATATATATTGACTTCTGTGATTTTATATATTTCAAGAGAGTAATACTTTGTCTTTAATGGGAAAAGCAAGGACTAATAATTAGATTATGTAGCCTTGGGGCGAGTAAACACGATCTAAATTGGAGTTCGAATAATAAATGTTCGATCGAATGAATTGTTTAGTAGAAGGGTCCCAACTTGATCAATGGACATAGTAAACTTTCCTCTAGGGGAGCATTTTGGATCACAATGATCAAGTAGTCGTTGCATTATTGTATTTTGATGGATCTATAGGTGCATTCATGCATTAGATGCTAAATTGGTATTCGCTGCTCAATTTTAATATTTTATGTACAATTATTTTTTTTGCAAAATGACACATTGCCCATGTTTCGTTATTCAAAAATAAAACCAACTAATAGGGAAAATTATGAATTGGAAATGTAATTTAATGTTTGTGCTCAT
>CAIGRP010112270.1:0-38120 GCA_903798385.1 Fraxinus cuspidata
AAAATTTTACCGTATCAAACGGAGCCTTATTATCAAAGTACAATACTCCGGGTTTATTTTTATGCATATACTTCTTCATCTGCTGCCATCCTTGCTTAGATACACAATATTTTCTTGCTCTAAATTTGTAGCTTGGCATTAACTTTGATAATTTCTCCATCACTGATTCTCGTCTTTCGGCAATATACATGGATCAACTTGTAAGATCATTCTAAATTGTGCAATATTTACTGCTCAATAAACTGAATCGTGCCACTATGTTCATTATAATTAGGTACATTACGTCGCTAAGTGGAATGGCATCACATATAATAACAAGGTATGAATGTTAGTATGACATTCCCTCAGACAGGAACATGCTATACCTTGTGCATAATCAGAGACATTTCTCCATTACTACTCTTTTCTACCAAGCTTAAGCCAGTTGAACATGCATATATATATACTTCTCTATCCTACCGGTGTAAGATTAAATTTTAAACTTGATCAATCGAGATACTCAACAGTTCAAAAGATTATACATATATGACATATACCAAAGTCATAACATGTAACTTTCTAATAATAAACCTAATACAAACACCCGTTCATGAAAATGAACAAAAACTCCTATAAAGAGGATCAATCTGCATTCTAAAACTCCAATAAAAGAGTAAAAATTGACAACAAAACCAGCCAGCAGCCCAAATCTTCAGAAAGCACAAATAAAAAATTACCACACATCAGATTAAGATACTAAAAGGCTTGGTATCATAAGATTTTAATTCTCATAGGCATAAGTCTAATAACTGCAACTCCATCATAGCTAAATAACTAGGCAAGGATGCATCAAAAATTCAAAAAGGGGTAACTAGATGAAAAGGGCAGGATTCTTTTTTGCACTTAAATGGCAATGAATGTCAAAGAAACTTGTGTTTGCAATTTGATCACTTTCCTCTCAGTTGACTGCAACTTCGGCAGAAAGGTAATTTGAATGAATTGCATCTTGGGCAGATACTTTGGCCTTGGAGAGCTCGAGAACCTGAACAGCTTCTTCCACTTTGGCAGCTAGCGACTCCGGTGACTCTAATAATAGTAATAGTTCTGAATTGTCCATCTCCAAAAGCATCCCTGTTATCTTTGCAGCAAGATCAGGCTGCAAGGAATACAAATTTGCATAGAATTCCATTAGCATAATCTTTGCGGCAAGATTAGGCTGCAATGCGTACAAATTTGCTTAGGAATTCCAATAGAATAATCATTTTTTACCTGACAAAAAAAAGAATAAAGTCATTATCTGAGGTAGACATAAAGATGACAAAACACTATAAAGAACTTTTCTTCTTTTCATTTTTGTAGAGCACTGTTTTATGTAAAACAGTTTATTTCCATTTAAATGATCATCACATCCAACAATCTATTATGACAATCAGATATCTAAAGAACTATCATGAACCAATCAATTGATCATCTTCCTAGCGCAGTTTCCAGTAATAATCACTTATTTTCATGCAAAGAATCTTGATCATAAATCTATTATTGAAATAGAAATGGTTCTAACCAATTCACAGGGTTCATAACATATACATACATATATTTGAATCAAACAAAAGGACCAAAAAATATACAAAATCCATACATCCAAATATAGAAGTAGAAAACTAAAGGAATATTATGGAGAGAAGATTTACCTTTTGTTGACTGACAAGTGGATACAGACGTTCCCCAAGCATCTGTTTCTGCAGCTCTGGTGGAGCTGCAGCAAGCTGGCTACTTAACATTTCTGATCCCTCAGCACCAGATCCATCAGCGATAGGAACAGGAGATCCTTCGCTCATCTCGCTTGAACGCCCATTTGGCACATATTTGACATGCCCAGTATGCTGAAAAAGCTTACACATTCTTTTTATACTGGTATAAAATTGCACAAACACTACGTTTTGTAGCTCAGGAACTCTAGTGTGACTTGAACAGTACATAAAACATCAAAGTAACAACAGTATCTTTATTGAAATTTTTAGAAGTGGGATATAATTCACAAAATGAGCAGGTATTTTGTGAACACTTTTTCATCCAAATAGAATTAGTTCAAGCCTAGGTAGTTAAAATTGAAATATGGTATAAATTTGATCAAAATAGGAAGATGTCTGCACAATCTAATAAGCTTATTTGGCGCCCTGTCTCCCTTAACATAATAAAGCAATGTTGAAATATTTGTCGTTCTTGTTCTTACTGAAGTTCAAGAAAACTTTAGCAGCAACACACATTGCATAAGAGCAGTCACCAGTCGTTTCCTTCCAGGAAATATTAGCCTGTTATATGTAAACAAACTCCATACAAATTTTTAGACTGGGCATCCAGTGGAGTAGAATTTTTTTTCCCAATGCAATTACCTTCTTATCAATAAAAAGAAAAGAAAAATGACAGGCCTAGCAGGGAAAAGATCCTCTTTATCTCAGTGGCATTCCTCTACTACCAATTCATGTTAAAAGACATTGAGAGATGGATGATTGGTATAAAGTAATTAATTATAGCATATATTTTCCCCAAATATAATCAAGGAACAATATATGGAATGATCAATTAGCATATAAAGACATAATATAAGTGAAAAACTCCGGAGATACTTGAATTATAGTCACAATAAAAGTGTTAATAAACCTGGTGCTTGCTTGAATCTTTTGATAATACTTGTTGCAAATGTGATGGATATGTGAGATCGCCTCCCTGTTGTAGCACATGCCCATTCATCCTACCCCTGTTTTGTCTATTGGGTCTTGTATTATTAGAAATCTGTAAAAATGAGGGAAAAAGGAAGAAAACTACCATCTTGAGACTGTGTAGACAATAACAGATGACTGGCATTCATGGGAACAGCAGTTTATAAGACTCAAGTGCTAAAATAGATCTTACTAAAACTAACCAAGGGAACTGGAGATGGTTGAAAAGCAGGTCTGGAAGGATCTGCAAAGCCATTTGCCCTCCATCCTGGCCTCATCCCCAGAGGCTGATACATCAAACCAGGGTGTGCTGGAACTTGTGAAACAATACCAGGAGACGGGTAGTAAAGAGTAGGATATCCGCCAGGAATAACAGCCGAAGGTCCTACCAACCCTGCAATACGGTGTGCTTATTGTAGCTGTAGCTGAGCTTGTCTTTCTTCTTTCCTCTGAGCAATAGCTGCATACAGTGGCTTCCTACGCAACATGAAACCTGTAAACATCCATGAAAAAGACTTCAGCATCACGATACATAATGATTTAAGTACTGAATAATTAACACTAGAATACTAAATGAAATCAAGAATCTTACTGCAGGAAAAGAATAAGAAAGTGATTGCGGACACAAGGTTCAACATAAAATGTAGGCAACATAGACAGGAGATTTCCCAATGGTATTTGCAGAGACTAGGAAATGACATACTACTATCCAGCATATGAAGAAGAAAGAAGATTAAAAGGCAAGTATCTAAGAAGCCATTTGCAATTTCTATGCAACTGATTTTTCTACTAGCTTTCCACCCGATGCCACCAATTTTGCACAGGGTTCAAGAAAATATAAGAGCATGCATACCATGGAGAATAAAACTTCCGCCATAAAAACTTTGTACCCACATGTGCACCAAACTGAAACTTCCAAAATTTTGGACAAAATAACCTCAGGTGTTCAAATAAATCAGTAGAAGTTTTAGAATTTCCCATGGTATCTATTGACAATTTTAGTCCAAGAGATCAATTTATGTATCTTTAAAATACCTGACACTAACGAGATCCTAAATATGAGACTATCATATTTATAAGAGACTATCCACAAAGCGCAGGGGAGAGGAGAGTGAACAATAGGAATATGACCGAGGCTTCGGTTTTGAGCTTCTACTATTATATAAACAGTTTCACATACTGAAGTGCAATCCTATATTGTTGATCAAAGAGAATCTAGTATGCATCCAAAGACAGAATAACTAGGCTCCTAATGGTTCTCACAATCTTCCGAATATTTGAATGTATGAAAAGGGGTATATTATAGTGAAACAAAAAAAAATACAACCCTTTTACCTTAGATTATAAAAAGTAAAATAGCAACACTTTTAAGGTCTCTCAGTAATAGAATATAAGCAAAATAAATTGCACATACAGGTGCGATGCGCATTCACAATAGCTGCATGAGGAAACCAACTCTGAAACGCAATCGCTGCCACTATATTGCTCTGTAATGAGATCATCCTTCGTTGGTTCCTCATGCAACGGAAATTGCGTATTTGCATCATGATGAAGAAAAGGTCGTATAATAGTATAATTGTGTGTTTAATCTATATAAATCAAGCAGAAGAAACAAAATATGCATGTAGGTATGGCTGAATCTCTGGAACCAAAATTTATGTACACAGTCACATGCATATCTTTAGATGCCTTGCTAGAATTATATTCCATTCAATCTAGACTCACACATAAACATGCTCACCATGAAAAGTGTTCACAGCTTTAATCGCCTCCTCGGGCGTGGAGAAACAAACAAATCCAAACCCCTTACTCATTCCTTTATCATCTAGCATAAGCTTCGCAGAAGTAATTGTACCACACTGACTAAAGTGTTCCCGCAGCTCATCATCAGTAACGTCATCATCAATGTTCTTCACATACACATTTGAAGCCTGAAATCAAAAGGTTGAAAGAAAATTATAAGTATATAGATGATATAAAAATTTTACAAGCCTTTAACCAAGGAAATGATTCCTCAGAACCTGGTATTTCAAGATTTTCTCCCTCCTATTCTCTTCAAATTGACGGCGTAACATTTCTTCACGCTCTGTTTTCTTTTGTGCCCGCCCCACATATAAAACCTTTGAGCCTACTCAGCACACACAACATGGTTAGAAGAGAGTTTCAAATAGCAGCAGTTGTGACAAGTGAGAACTTTATCATATAATAAACCTTGGTAGAATTTCATGACTATATCAAGTTGTGTTCCATGGAAAGCTTCCAATGCACATTTGGCATTGCCCGGATTCTCAAAGTTGACAAATCCAAAGCCTCTTGATGCTCCATTTTCATCTTTTAAGATGGCTAAGCTTATAATTTTTCCATATTCGGAGAACTTCTCCATAAGGAGGTCTTCAGTGACATCTGGATCCAAATTCTTCACGTATAGATTTGTGTATTTAGCTTCAGGATTGGTTACAGCCCTGTCACTCTTCCTCACAAACTTGCCGACATAACTGTGCAAGTATAATGTTGTTGGATCGTGGAGCAAAACAGTTATTGGTGATAAGAAAATAAACTTGCACATTACAAAATAAAACCCATATATAAGCACACAAGCAAAAGGTTATAGTTAAAGCAAATAACACTTACATCTGTTTGTCTCCAACAGTGGAGCCGTTAAGGTTCTCAATGGCAGCATTTGCAGAGTTTTCAGACTCAAACTGGACAAAGCCATATCCTTTGCTTTTCCCATCATCAGATGCAACAACTTTACAAGACAATACAGTACCAAACTTCTGAAACATTTCTTGAACTTTCACACTATCAACAGAGTCACTTAAATTCTGCAGACAAAGCCCAGAACCAGTTCAATATTATCAAATAAGTGAATCACGAAAGAATTAAAAACAATTATCAATAACCCAACAATATTTCTGGATTAGAACAGCAACATACCTTGACAAACACATTCCCAATCCCGCTTCTTCTTGCATCTGAATCACGATGAGACCACATAACCCTTATCACTTTCCCATTCAATGTAGAATGATTTTTAACCTCAATAGCATGGAGAGCTGCAAAAAGAAAATGGGAAAATAATTAGTATGGTAACTCTAATAGGAAAAGACCATACCATACTCGATATCAAACATGTGAATCAAATTCATAGCACCGCAAAATTACAAGCCTCACTGAAAAAGCCCAACCATTATGATATGTATTAGACTAGTGTCGTCCTCCCTCGCAGAAGAGCAATATTTTGCATCATCTCTTCCCTCAGTGACAGTCCAACTGTAAATTGATTTGGTAAATACATTAAAATACAAACCCGTGAAAAAGTATTAAAATTCAAACCTCGGTTCAATCCTGTACAGATGAGATGACCCACTCGGTATGCTCTCACACAAAAGATAACGCATGCACGCAAAACTCATAGACTCATCATGAATTTGAGTAAACAATCAATTGAAGAACTGTCTATTTCCACTTATAAAAAGAAATCAATTACAAAAGGCCTTTTCTTCTTCAACCGTTAAAAAGGGGAAATCAACAAAATAGTCTTACTTTTCAACTTGACAAACAAGTAGAAGCAATTCATCTGTAAATAGTGAACAAGAATTCCGAAATGGTCTCATGTCCACATGAAAGCCTGCAAAAGAAGTGCATGCATCAATGTGCATAGGTGTGGCCATTTGTAATATTGCTGAATCAAAACGTTTTTATTCGTTTATCTATTTAATTTTTATTAAGACGGCCAATCCAGGCAATTCAAACAAAAAATCCGATGGGACGAATTAAAATCAACGAATTCCAGGAAAATTCAATCGCAAAAACCGATCAGAACACAAAAACACTCCGATCCACTCCCACTCACACTTTGACTCGCGCATGTACAGTCATAGATAAATATAATTCGAATGCATGTAGACAAAATAGTACCGTCTTGCTGGGAGATGAAGTTGACGTAGCCATAACAGAGAGAGCAGCCGGTGGAGGAATCACGGCAGACGCGTACAGACGCCAGACTCTTAAACTCCGAAAATGCATCAAATAACTGCGCATCCGTCACATCCTGATGCAGGTCCCCCACATACAGCGATGACGGCGTCGCCTGTACCATCGATGCTACTGCCATACTTTCGCTCAACAGATAAATATACGTATGGTGTGTGTATATCTGTATAGAAACTAAAGGTTTAGAGAGAGATTTAGGTAAAAAATTAGATGGTAATATATGAATCTCAGAGCAAATAGAGAGAGAAAGAGAGTTTGATTTAAACGGAAAAAAATTGGAAAAGGGAATTATGGATAGAAGATGAGGATAAAATTGGGATTTGAATTTAAATTCCATTCACGACGAGTGTGTGTTTTTGGTTTTCATGGACGCGGGAGTTTTGTTGCATACCAGAAAGGGGAAGAGATTGTGTGTGGACACGCGCCTCTCAAGGTGCGTTGTGTGGACTGAGTAAGTCGGATGTGCAACAAATTCTATTTAATCTAAATAAATTAATTTTCAAATTTTTAATTTAAATCAAAGTTAATAATTAATTCTAATCATATATTTTATAGGATTCAAAATTTTTTAACTACACATTTCACAATTTTTTTTATCAAAATCTATTAAAAATTTGATTTTAATCCCTACTAATCAGGAGCTATGTATTTAATTTTATTTAATGTATTAAATATATTATTATACTCATGTTAATTAAATATTTTAAAATAGAAAAGTTAACCAATTTTCTTTACATAAAAATATAAATCAAAAATTAATTTACGAATTATGTGTTCTTTATAAAATGTTTGTAGAAAAAGAAATTGAACTATGAAATATTGATTAAAAGGGGATAAATTGCGGACCAAAATACATAAATTATGGATGTTCGTGTCAAGAAACAAGAGTTAAGAAATATTTTCACACTGTAGACAAAGGTTAGGGACCATTTTGCAACAAATTCCTAAAAATATGGATGAGCGTAGAAAAAGGAAAGTGAAAGGGAAAGGCCAGCGCAGAGGGAGAAACGGGCAAGAGAAAAATGCTTGTGGGCCCCATAAGAGCCCGAGACTCCTTCAAAATTGAAAAATAAAATAAAATAAAATTATGAAAAATGAAAAAAAGAAAAGAATGAGTATTTGAAATTTCAGAAGTTTCAGCTTATTTGGGCAATTCTCCACCAGACCTCAGCCAGAAGGGCCGCGACCAGCCACCCCTTTCGACAGAACGGACTCTACTCTTTTTCGATCCCTAAAGAAAACTTGATATCATGCGTTAGACGTGTGAAAGTGACACGAATTTTTAATTATGTGTGGAATAAATCACGCTGTAAGGAAATATTAGCGACCCACTTACTTTTTTTTTTTTTTAAATGTTGAGATAAAATAAAATTGTGAATAGAATAATGTTGCCTCTTATCGATAGGTCCCTTAATTCATTGCTCAAACAATCATCACCAAGACGTAATGCTATATTTTGTCGGTATGTTCTCTAATTTATTGTCTAGACGACATCATTCTAAGTTTTTTATTTTGAAATGCATTATATAGAAATCTTATTTTTCATCTCAGAGGATATATATATTCTGCATTTATTTGAAAAATACTTAAAATTTTATCATTACTGATATGAATTTTGGCAACTTAAAAGTTGTCCGAAAGTACAATAAACAGAGTGAATGTAAAAAAATCGAAATTCTTCTTCATGGGAAAAAGAAAAAATAATAAAAAAATTAAAGGTTAGCACACAACTCACAAGTGCGATTTGTCTTTTCATTATTGTTATTTATGAATGGGTTTTGTAGAATTCAAAGAGATGACAAAGTTAGGATTTGGTAAAAGTAGGTGGGATTCTTGTGGGGCCTTGATGCAATAACACAAATACTTGTGGGGCCTTGACGAAATAAAGACTAAAGAAGGAGCACGACAACTCTACGAGATTAGTACTTTAAGACCATTTTCAATGGAGCTGTGAATTGTACTAAAAAGTGTGTTACATCACTCCAAAATGCTCCCATGACAAAAAATAATGTGAAAAAAGTGTCTCCTAGATTGTACTAGACATCGTTCACTTAATTTTAATAATTTATCTCAATTGGATAGTGTATTCATTTAAATAATTTATCTCCCATCTTTCTATACGATCTCTTTCTTGTATACATGAGTCTATAACCCATAATTAATTCAATCCGCACCCCAATTTCTCTCCGTTTCTATTCTGCTTGTCATACGTACAACAATTCACATTATTACATTGAATGTGCTCTATTACATTATTAAATGTGAAAGCCCAATTTTTTTGTTTCTTTTCCTTTCATAATGCATTGAGTGCTATATATCCCCATATGAGACATGTTTTTCGTGTTTGGGATTATTTAGTATGCAGTACTAAATAAAAGTTGTAGACTAAACAAAAATATAGCTCATTTTCTTCCTCCATACTATCACGGTCCACTTTATTAAATAGTCATTAAGGTAATGGAGAAACCATTCTAAGGTCTTAGCAAGAGCAAGTACTTAACAAGTCAAAACTTAGCATGTATTAATTGTAAATATCTCCATTACATACGATCACCCATCTTTAGCACGTGACGTACTATGAAATGATAACGCTGGTTAAATGTTAAATAATATTATTCATCATGACTGACATTTAGATGATTAATTGATTTGTCTTCTACATTTAAGATGACAAATCAAATGATGCCATATCACTATTGATTAGCAAGCATTGCTTACTAATAGCAATATTAAATGGATGGATAAGAAATCCACTTTATTAATCCTATCATTTAATGTTGCATCACATGACGATAGTCTATAATAGAGATAAATAACATTATTTGATTGTAAATGCAAATAATATAACTCCAAAATTGAAATAAGGAAACAGAATACTACCAAATATTACTCAAGCCTTCTTTTGTCATACCACCAAATATTACAACTCGAACAATCGCGCAGTGTCCTGTCCCAGATACAAATGATAAAGGAACATAGATAAGAATGTTTTAACTAACAACTGACCAGCTCCCAAAATTTCTACACATCTGTACAAATTTCACCACCTAAGAAGCAACACTGTGAACAGATTTGTTCTGCTCGATCATGACCAACATTCTGATTCTTCATTTCAAAAATAATTTAGAACTTTGTTCACGCTCAAGATGGAGGAACAATTTGGATGGAAAAAGGGAGAGGGAGAAAGAGTCCAATTTTTCGTTAGAGTCGGGGTATAGGTTGTGGTTAGTTCTACCAGCAGTCGGGGGAGAACAAGACTAAAAAAGGGGCAGAGCCTTCAAGCCACCAGTATTCCACGGAAAGGGAAAAATAGAGAGGCAAAGGAAACAGCTATCCTTGGGAAAGAAAAATGGACTACAATTGACTGCCAATGATAAATATAAATTGGCAAAGCGAGAAATTGGGGTTACACTGAAAATTAATTTACAGAAAGAGAAGTCCAACCACTACTAATATATGCAGCAGAAGAGCATTATTGCTCTTATTTACCACCAGCTGGAGAAGCACGCTACTTGATGAACCGCTGCTCTCGCTCAGCTGCCCAGCATTAACAAATTCATCCTTCCCGGAAGTTATAGAGACGTTCACGGACAATGAACCTGAAGAAAGATGTTCAGATATAAAAGAATGTGAGCTACACGAAAGTTCAACATGCCATAAAATATTATTAAAAAGATTAAACAAACTGGAAAGAAAATTCAGCACTTACAATCATAATCTGCCCATCCTATTCTTTGACGAGCCAAATCATAAACAAAGATTTTATCTTTGAGAACAAGATCTGGAGACAAGAAAGTTATAAGTTTCAGTCTCAATACTCTGAAGGTGACTTGTTTAGCAAAATTTAGAATATTTTGAAGTAATTATCCCAAGAATTGCTTAGTTCACAATGTTAAATTGAAATCTACTTCACATATCATGTTTAACGTCTATATTTACTTGCTATTGAAAAGTATACATTTGGGTTAGCAATATCCGTCAGTACTCAAGTCAGCAAATTTATATTACATCATATTCAACCTGTGGTGTTCTTCCTTCTCAAGCATGTGATAACCAATTCACAAGGGCCATTGCACCATACAGGAAATCCACAAAACCCTCTTATGGCTCTATCACAAAATACGAGTCCATACAGGTCATGAAAAGATTATTTCGAAAAAAACAGTGCACACAGCAAACCTTTATTTCTACCAAAAAGCTTTTGTTTGGACACCATCTATTACACTTGACGGGGTATAGGATGCTTTGACATGAGCTAAAAGAACTACCATCACCTCTGCACTCCCATTTAGGGGAAAATTGAGACGAGATGCTCAAGAGCTACTTAAGCTTGGACTTGGTCAATGGTCACATTTTTGGTAGTTCGATCAACTAAAATACACTGGACGAGAAGGGTGGCGGGGGTAGTGGTGGGGAGTGAAGACGACCTACTAGATAAACTGTCAAGTCATTCAAGAATCAAACTACCACCAAGACACTAGGTTGCATGGCCAAACCTAGTGGAGTCATTACGAATTTCCTATTTCTAAATATATTTGTATGGTTAGTAGTTTATAGTCGTAAAAATGAATGGAGCAGATGTGGAGGCAGAATTCCAACTTCTGATTCTATGATGACTTCAAGGTAACATAATTACTGCTGCCTATTTTTGTTTGAATTGACTGGATATTGATTGATGGGGTCCAGTTTAAACAGAAGGTGATCGTTTCGGGATGCTGAAACTTGCTCTAAGCGTGACCATACCTAAAGTTTGGCTATCACATAACGAAGCCAATCTTGAGCTACAACATTTGGGCCATTTGGCTCGTCCCATTGGGAATTTGGGGTCCAGTTTGAAGCCTGAAAATTCTACGAGGTCACCTATGCAACAACACTAAACAATGGCTGAATTGCATGCCCGACTTCAGATAACCGATTATGGGACTTTGGTGGTTCATTGTGAGCTTTATTTTGTTATCTTTTCTTGAACTTGAGTATGAAGGGTACAAATACACTCATGGGTTAAACCACAGATGGATAGCCTATAACTTCAACAGAACTACTTGAGAGTTAAAGAAAATGCAAGATACTCTAAATGAAGTATCTAGAAGATCATTTTCTTTTGGAAAATATCCTTCCAGAATAAAGTATCTTGCTGGTAACCAACCTCCTAAAATTGTTGTGCCAGGAGATTGGACGTTAATAAAGCCAATGCACCACATTGCATCACCATCCTGCAAGAAAATAGTAAGAACAAGAATTTCATATAACAGAGAAGAAGAAATATAAGTTAACACCGTGGATTAGCATGATCCAGAGTTAACTTTAAACAAATAACATTGTCTTTCACAGGATATTGGGGAAGAAATAAATAACAGTGTAGAGACAGCTGCAATACTCACAACAAATCCCATATGCACAAGGTAATCCTCTGGCCTTAAAACCATGGATACATCACCAGCAAAATTCAAAGAAACTGGAGGAAATATCTGAGCCATGCTGCGTAGGAACAAAAATAGATCTTGGTCAAGTGTCCAAACAATGACATATCATAAAACCATTTTTGCCAACAATCATTACGATTAGAATATTCTCAGAGAATTATCACTAAAGTGATGAATGAAAAGAACCTTGTGGAGAATAGATAGCACTGATTTCCTTTTGAAATGATTGGCCTTGCAGATTGAGAAACAGCAGCAGTTATCTGCAGACACAGTAAACAATCAGGAAAAAGAAATCTGCAACTAAACATGCTAATTTGGAATGGAATATAGTAAATTGATTCAAGCACACTAAGAACATTTCTAGGTGCATGAGGAAGAACTTTCGTGAGACTTCATCAGTGGTTGGAAGAAATTTAAACAAGTGTACGATTATCACACCAACCAAATTAACCAAACAAAAATAAATGCCCGCCAGATCAATTAAGTAAAAAAAAAAAAAGATTTCGTCTTCTGGTTCCAGAAATTTGTTTTAGAAAGTTAAATTCAAGCCCTCCAGTTATGCCGTGTATTTAAGCATATCTCAGACATCATCAAACTGGTATCTTCACCACTTTCCTAACCGTCACTCCAACAATTACAACAAATGGGGTGAGAGAGAAAGGAACAGGGGATGAAAACTTACGGCACCAACAAATGGATCATAAGCTTCTTCAACAAGGTATGCTAAAGTAGTTCCAGAATCAACAATAGTCCCTTGGTTGCCTGAAGTCGTAAACACTGCTGGATCAATAGGCAACACCTGCCCATTAACAGCTATGCTCTGTAGAAATAAATTATAATGTGCCCTGAAAGATTGGAAGTAAAGAATCAACAATTTGCAAAATCATGATATGAAATGATGTCTCAATATTTCTTAATTTTCTCATGCTGGTAAACTGAAACAGTAGAAAGCAAGAAAATTAGATCATCATAATCTTGTATGAAAAAGATGTGAGGGAACAGGTAATGTGCATACACAGCTCTATGCACTACAAGAAGCTTATTTGAAGCTCTGTTATTGGAGCCAAAATAAAATAGTTTCAAGCTGTAAAAAATACGTACTGCGATGGAACAAGGGGAGTATAAACAATTCTTGGATCCAAAACCTCTCCAAGAACTAGTATACCTCCACCATTTCCCTCTCCTTTCAAGCAATGGGAAAACACTTTAGGAGTAATCCCATGTGATGACAATTGCGATATCACTGAAAGACCCTGCTGGCCAAAACCAAAAATTCCATCAACTGCTCTATCTGATTTAGTCAAGTCCCCGGACATAGAGGTGCTGCATCTGCTCCCAAACATAAAAATAAACGTTAAAACTTTCAGCCTACTGTACTACAATTTTTTTATCGTTACAAAACTACTGTTGAAGGAACAAGGAAAAACTTATATTAAATGATAAGACATATCAAAACACAATGGGTTCAAATGTTCAAAGATTCAACTCTTTCGCCTTGGCTTCAAATTGCACAATTGATTCAGAATTAAACTAACTATTTGTTGCACCTTTAGTTCTGTTCTTACAGCAAACTGCAAAAGTACCCTTCAACTATCAAGTTGTCTCCGTGAATGCGAATTCAAACCAACTTGCAAAATCGTGATAGTTATGAGGGGTATCACTTTCTGTGCAACATTTATGAGATTGATGCAGTCATTATATTAATTAGTTTGTTACTATGTAGCAACGAGTTTTTTTTTTGTTGGAGTGTGGGGGAGGGGGTGTTGTCATGGCTGATTGAAAAATACTAATTGAATTATATCTATATCTCTTCTTGTTTAAGTTTTAATTATTGATTCCAAATTCATAGGCATGCGTGCATCGGACTACTAGAAAGCATGTGTACAATAACACAGAAGTCAGAATAACAGCTCACCCGAAAACAACGGGAGCAGAAGAATTAGCGATTAATGAGGTTCCCAAAATTGTATCAAAATAGAGCAGGTCAGATACATAGTAACCAGCAGTGCCACTTCCATCTCCATATTGGAACGAGTAACCACACTGATTGCTTTGAGTAGAGCATTCAGCAGATGCAGTTTGGACTATAGAAGCACATATGTTGTCTGCACAGGAAATTGAGGATACTGTTGATGAACTAGCAGCATCAAAGTTATTGAGCTCAACCTGCAAACGAAACTAAAATATCAGTTTAATGTGAAACTCACAAGGCTTCAATAAATTGCCAAACTCAACCAATGAAGGAGAAAACAATGGGATAAAGGACAAGATCTCACTCCAAGTCCACTAGTCTGGGGACAATTATTACAGGAACTGCAAGTAACCCACAAGATGTCGCTCCCGGTATCAATTTGCACGTTAAATTCTCTTGGAGGAGAACCCAATTTCACTTTGGTAAAATAAAGTCTACAATTGAAGAATCAATGATTAGAAAGGGGGAATATAATTTTATGTTATATTCGAAAAAATAAATCACAATAAATTGAAACCAACAAAGTGAGAGTATGGACATTCAAGAATGAAATCCGACAAATGGAATCTGACAATTAGGAAAAGCAAAACCTATCAGCATTTCCATTCGAAATGACATTGACCGTTAAATACATACTATTTAATGACTGAAAATATTATAAATTAAAATAACTGTGTCTTGAAATTGTTGAACATAAAGCAGCCAAGAACGATCAAGATCAAAATTTGATATAAAAAACTCATGAATTTCTTGCACGTACTATTAAACACACCAAAACCAAGAATTAAAGAAACAATAGTTTAAGAACTAAATATATTTCTAATATACATCACTCACAGAAACAAAAAGTAAAGAAACAATCAAAATTAAAAGGCGCAATAAAGTTACCCCACGAGATAGGGATCTGAGGTACCAACGACCGGGAAATCCACGATGCCACCGGCATAGCTCTGTAAGATTCGAGCGTGCCTCGCCCTGTCCCGAGCTTTCAGCGCCTCCAGCTCCACCTTCTGGTCCGCCGGAAATGCCCTCTCCAGAGTCAGCACTCTCTTGACACCGCCCCCACTCTCCGCCAGCATAAAGGCGGAAGTCGCCATCACCATCGTCATGGCCATGACCAAGAACCTCCTGTCCACCATTGCCGGCACTCCAAAATCCCACTGTGTAATATATATCTATATCCAATATTCGTACGTGTAAATGTATGTATAAATGACAAAGAATTATAAACTATGAAAATTAAAGCATACAGTTTCCTTCATTATTTTTCATTTATATTTCTTATATCTAGAGAGAGAAAGTAAGTTTTGCTATACTCCGGCCGAACAAGAAATCAGTATATATAGACAGAGAGGGATTCTCCAATTTTGTTTAGTTGACGGCGTTGAAATAGGTGAAAAGTCAATAATAGTCATAGTTGATTTCCATTAAGTTGGGTTTCGCGAGGGGTAATTTGGGAAGGAAAAAAATACTCCGTATATTTGTAATTTGGGTTGACGTGAATTGATTTTGGTCGTGGAGTGCGTGCGTAATTTACACGCTTGAATTTCATGTTACCGTTTAAATATGAGTGAAGTAAGAGAGACGTAATAGTTTTAAATGAATTCCAATTTTTTGTACATAATTTTTTATTAGGCTAAGTTTGATAGCCATGGTTTTCCATGGATGTTTTGGCTTGTTTGATAGTTATTTTTTATTACGAAATCCATTTTCTTGCTTTTGTCTCACACGTGCCACATTCCTTGGTTTTTCAGGTTAACTTTTTTTTTTTATTTACGATTGGATAAAATTCTAGAAACAATGGTAAATAAATTTATCACTTTTATTGACAATTTTCATGCAAAACAAAGTCAAACGAATGGTATTCGGTATGATATTTATTTTATTTTATTTTTTGATAATTGGAACAAATTATAAACCCAATGGTTAAAAAATATCACTTTAATAGACAACTTCCATGAAAAACGAAGTCAAACGGACACCAAAATTTCAACATTTTTCAGGTGAAAAATTATACCAATTAAACACAATTAATTACAATTCCCAATAAAACAAATTCTAGACAATTCAATTCAATGTAATTTATTTTCTTTTCACTCAAATTCCACATTTGCAATCAAACGGACCCTTAGTGACGTTGGCTAACATTTACATAAAAAATTGATAAAATATATAATTGAAAAGTTCATAAAAATATGGATCACATAAAATGCATAATTAAAATAAATTATTGACTTTGACTAAAAATTTTATCTGTTTTTTTTAGCTAAATCTAACGAGCTAAATTTCTTGTAACGCTTTTTGTGTGCTTGTTAGACATTTATTACATTAGTGATTCTTTAGCAAGTTTTTTTTATGTTAAAAACTAAGAAAAAATTTATCTCAAAAAATCATAATCAAACGAGAGCTAAATATAATAGAACAAAAATCAAACTAAAGAAAAACAAAAGTACTATAGATTTTAAAAAAAGTACTATAGATGTTTTTCTTTAGCGGTATTTACCCGGGCCCAGGAACGAATTCGGGACCAGATGACAAGTCGAGCTAATTGTAAAAAAAATTAAGATTACACATGAAAATTTTGTTACATAAAAAAATTACACCAAAAAAATAAAGTGAATTAGAGACTGAACCGAGATACGCCCAAATCCCCCTACATCTGTCCCTGCCCCGGCCGCGATTTGACCTTGTTATTGTGACGTGTTGTGTTAATACATAGGTTTGTTACCAAGTTGGGAGGACGATTTGCTTCATTTAATGGACGACTTTGTGGAGATTTAAATTTGTTAAGTAAAACAAGTTTACTATTTATATTCATTTTACTTTCCCTTTTTAAAAAAAAAAAAAAAAAGGTTGACAACTTAATGCCTAAGTTTACCTTAAAGGGTTGGAACTTCTTTTCATTGCAAAAGCATAAGTCTCGTGGCACATGCCTTTCTTCTTATTCCCTTTTCGATTAGCAACAATAATTTGAATTAGTCCGATATTGACATAGAAAATCGAAGAAAAAGAAGTTAAAATTTAAGTTTGATATTATATACAGATAATTCTGCGCAATATTTGAAAAATAATCAATACAAAATCAATCTCTTTCAACCTTTTCACATATTTTCGTCAAAAATTAATGTTTGTACTCTTCAAATATTCATTAATTTCACTATAAGATATATAAATCGGACCAAAAAAATTATATAACAAATGGTATATATGCAGTAAATTTCTTGTAGTCTAATAATAATCCAACGGTAAGGATGGACAAATGATTGGATCATGGCAATGTGAGGCTGATGACTAAATAGAAAGGTATAAGAAAAATGGGTTTGGGACAATTTTTCCACTTTAAAAATGAGAAGAAAAGTTGGAAGTACTTTTGAGATTTATGCTTCCTTTTATTCAATAATATGGCTTGGATAGTTCTCTCTTTTTTATCCTTTGAATAAAATAATCGTTACAAATTTATTTGAAATTGGATTCTTAAAATTCAATTGTCAATCTAAATCACTTTTTAAAACTAGTTATATACTTTTTGTGTTTATCCACCATCTTTCTCGTCGATTATTTTTGAAGATAGCATCGACCAAAAAAGCAAATACAATATAATCAAATATCCATTTGAACCACTTCAAATTTATAAGAGTAATGTTATTTATAAGCCCTAATTGGTTAAGCACGGCTAACAAATTAGGTTCATTTGCTAAAATTTTGAAAAGTCAAAAGTTACTATTGAAATTAAAAAGTTACTTTTGAAAATGTTTGAATAATTTTATAAAAGTGCTTTGTCTGCATATCTTTACAAGAAGCATAAGCAAAAATAGACGTTCTGAAAGTGTTTTATTAGATTTTGATAGAAGTTTTTGAAATGCGTGGTTGAAAAGTTGTGAGACCATGAAAGATATGATTAATATTAATTGTTTGACTTTTAGATTTTAATCCGAACCAAACAAGAGCTTAATTTATTATCATTATTATATGTAATATACCCAGTATTCCGACTTATTTATTGAATTATTGTAGGAGGGAAACAATTAGGGATAGATAATGGATGTAGTGCAAGAAAAGAAGTTCATTATCCATCAAGAGTATCTAATTTAGAAGAGAAATAAAACAAAAATTCAACAAAGCATGTATTTCAAGTAGTCTATGTGGACATCATCTTTATAAGTTTTTTCTAAACATAGACATAGATATGGACATAAATTAAGAAGGTAAATGGAGCAATAAACTTTCCAATGCGACCTTTGCTAAAAACATGGGTCCAATCCAAAGGTACTTTTAATACATGGAAGTATAGTTGAAAAGGGGGGTTTTCTTATCCCATAATTCTGCCTAAACAAAGATTAAAGAAACCTTGTCCACCTGTAAATTGATTTGACTTGGCGCCAACTCACATTTCAACCAATGCTTATTTTCTACCTACTTATCTTTTTTGCTTGATTTGGGCTTGTTGGGGGCAAAGAATAGTTTCTTCTCTGTCAGTTGAGAAATGAATTTACAAATCAAATAAGTAAACCACGTTTTTCGATGCAATCAAAGTGAGACTGGGACTACGCTTTAGCAAGAATCCTGCTTTGCATGTTTGAAATGGTAAGACTATAGATTGAATAATTTTTACATGACTAATTAGAACATAACGTTTTCATCTGTCACTATTATTGGAAAATGTTCATATCTTTCATTTTTTTTTGCATTTTCACATTTCATTGAGCAAAATATCATTTTAATTCATTTTATCAATTAAAAACTGTGAAATAATGAATATACACTTTTCTTTAAATAAAACAAAAGGAAAAAGAAAAAATTAAATGCAATCATAATCCCATTTTAAAAAAAATGCAAATAAGTCTTAAATAAATTATTAAAAGAGTAATTAGAATATAATGTCCATACATTTCACTTTTATTGCGAAAAACGTCAATACCTTTCATTTTTTAACATTTAGCCTTTAATTACACATTTAATTGCGCAAAATATTATTTCTATCTATTTTCATCTAATTTCTCAATAAAGAGTTTCAAAATTATGAATATATCATCATATTTAAATAAAAAGTTAAAGGATTAATTGCAATAATAGTCCCAATTTTTTTTAAAATGCAAACAAGTCTCAAATAAATTATTAAAAAATTAGAAATTTTTTTATATAATGAACCCCAAATAAATTATTAAAAATTACTTTTTTTAAAAAAAGAAAAAGAAAAGTGCGAAATTGTCTTAAATAAATTATTTAAAAAATAGAAATTAATTTTTTTTGTTAAAAAAAAAAAGTGCAAATGAGTTCCAAGTAAATTTAAAAATTTAGAAATTAAAAAAAAATTAATTTTTTTTAATTTTTTATTTAAATATGAGGGTATATTCATCATTTCACAACTTTTTATTGAGAAATTAGATGAAAATTGATAGAAATGATGGTATGCACAATCAAAGTCTAATTAAGGGTGAAGATGTAAAAAAAAAAAGTATGGACATTTTTGCTATAATAGTTAAAGGTGTGGACATTATGTGCTAATTAACTTTTAATAATTTACTTGAGTCTTATTTTAGTTTTTTTTTTTTTTTAAATTGGGACTATGGTTGCTATCAATTTTTATTTTTATTTTTTTGTTTTATTTAAAGATAATAGTATATTCATCATTTCATAATTTTAATTGAGATAATGGATGAAAATGATATTTTGCACATTGAAATGTATAAATAATGATGAAAATGCCAAAAAATAAAAAATAAAATAAAAGGTAAGGACATTTTCCACAATAATAATGAAATGTGGGGACGTTATGGACTAATTACCCTTTTTACATATATTGTAATATTTAATTCGATCTAATATTGTCAAGTTAAGCATATCTAAGATCTATTTAATATAGATTTTTTGAAACAAATTTTGTGAAAGTGGTATATGTGAAGAATGTGCAGTTAAAAATAGAAAAAAAATATTAATCCACGTGTAAAATTGTTTTATCTAAAGGGTGTATAATTGAAAAAGAGTTCAAAGAAAAATAAGTGTTAAAAATCTTTACCAAAAATTAGCATAATGTGTAATGAAAGATTTAAGGCATTATACATAAGTGTTGCCAACCAATTTAGATTTTTGTAAACCTCCGTTTTTAGTGACGCGATCAATTCTCCCAAAAACTAATTAAAGAGACGCAATCAAACTTGTATCACCCAATATAGAACCGATCATCCATACTAAACACTATTTGTTTGGATCTTACTTTGAGAATCCCTTACAAGATAAGCACATCTTAATGTTTTAGTAATGAGTAATGCTACTTAACGCCATTTGTGTTATATAACCAACCTAGGTGGCATTATGTGTCATTAAAATAGTATAATTCTACCTTTAGCCTCTGTTTGGTACACAATAAAATTTTCATTATAATTCTTCTACTCATTTTCAACCATATATTTTTCAATTAAATAATATTTTCTATTACATCAATATTTTTTCCTTCTTTTTCAACCACACATTCTCCATCAATCTACTATTCCAGAATACATTCTTTCTAAATAATTAAGGGTGTGTTTGAGTCACATTATTTTGGAAAAATGTATTCTGGAATGGTAGATTGACGGATAATTTGTGGTTGAAAAAGAAGGAAAAGTTATTGATGTGATGAAAAATATTATTTTATTGAAGAATGTGTGGTTGAAAATGAGTAAAAGAATGAAAATGAAAATTTAATGTGTACCAAACATGGGGCTAAATATATTATATAATGTCACATAAACTCGTTTTTTAGCACCATTTGCATTAGATAGCATTGTTCTTTAGTAATGCTCCACAAACCATGTCAGATATTTTTACTAATTGACCATTCACTCTGCTTTTTCTCTAATCAAATTCCCATGTAAAAATCAGTCTTTCTTTACAGCATGTAACAAATAAGAAATCAGATTAATTACTAAAATGAATAATGTTATTCAAATTGTACAATAGACCTGATTAATCTGTCCATAAGCATGCATTGAAAGGGAGAAGAAAAACTGAAAGTCACAATTGACACTCAACTAGATCAGATCAGGCAATTACACATATTTTGGGAAATTATTGTTCTGGTTCGGTTCACTTCACATCTGAACATGAACAATATTTTGAAGACAGCTAACTTTTTCCGAAGGGGAAACAAGCTGGCAACAGCTCAACAAAGATTTCCTAACAATTTTTGCTTACAAATTGATAAAAGTAAACATGGTTCAGAGGGAGAGAGGAAGTGAAATTTCAGAAGGAACATTGTTTCTTTAAGCAAGACACTTTGTATCACGGCTCAGCTGATCACAGATGTCTTCATGGCAAGGTGGGTAAGTGACCGTTTATGGTAAGTCTGGCGTAACTTCTTATATTTATGTACAAAAGCTGTAAGATCAATCTCCCTATCCAGAAGTTGCCTGTGGAGGGACTCAGATTCGTCCTCGGTTTTATTCATTGCCTCTGCAATAATAAAATATAAGTTATTTTCCTTTAATTTTCTAATGAACTCTATTCTTCGGCAGAATGATCCGACGTGATTGAAATCATAAATTTCACTACTTTAATTTTCTAGTAAATTCTATTCTTTAGCAGACACGATCCGAGTGATTCAAATCATAAAAACCACCGAAAGATCATAATTTTCAATATGATTGTAAGAAAAAAAAAAAAAAAAAGCTAACAAGTGCAGTCTTGCATAAAGTAAATGCACGAGGCGAATTCAAATTCAGATTACTAAAGTCATGTCTACACTCATCAGTCAGTCAGTCACCTGCCTCTACCCCCATCTGTCATCACCAAAACGGTTTCCCCTGTGCACGTGCAGGGGACCATGTTAGAAACCAACAAAATGGTTACCTTTTCCTTGTGTGATTACAAAGAAATTTTGGGTATAACATAGCAGGCTCATGCTTATTTGGATAATTTTGTCACCGAAAGAAAACGATAGAGCTAAGTTTTGGAAGGTGTACCCCAATGCCAAAATCATGCAGGAATGGAGAAAAAAGTGTGAAGGACTTCTCTAGTGGTAAAACACTAATATTAATATAGCAGTATAGGGGAATGAACTTTGGTGAGGTGATCTTAACAAGTTACATCAAGTAAATTTTGGGAAATGGTCTTGAGTGGATATATGCATAAGATGCAGTGTAACCTGCCTGTAGTTAACATGGAAAACGGTGAAGCATACTGAGACAAATAAAAGATTACCAGAGTTACTGGAACAGGCTTGTTCTTATTGTAAAATTTAAGACAGTTGGCTAATGGGATCATCTTGCATGGGTTCTATAGAGATAGAGGTCGCAACCAGCTGTATAATTACAACTTCCCCCCTTGCAAATGCAAAAATGCTCATAGGCTATCTCCATCGACCTTTTATGCTCTTGAAGAGAAGAATTGGTATCATTGGAATATTCTTTTTTTATGAAACGCAACCTAACAAACCTCTAATTAATGGACGATGTCACCATTTCCCAACTTTTAATGTGAAAAGTTCAAATTTAGCCCAATATGTAACTAGCGCATGATAGATTCAAAGGTAAATGAAGTGCCTAGTTGTGTACCTTGAAGTTTATGGAGAAGGGAAGCAGGAGAATAATTCTTCAAAGTCTCTTCTTTTTTCCTCTCTAATTCATGCAGTTTTTCTTGAGCAGTAGCCAGTTCAGATGTTCGGATAATTTTGCACTGTAGGTAGAAAAAAAATAGATAAAATAGTTCCATAATCAGCAAGAATTCAAACTTCAAGGGAACTTCACAGAATCAAAGGTAAGATCATGACCTGATTCCTTAACTCCACCATGTGTGGTTCTTTTTCTATATTCTCTCCTACAAAACGAGATCATTATAGAAGTACTGATATATATGCTTAATATAGAAGCTGAATAACAATCTCAATACAAAATTGACAATTAAGTAAATTCAGAACTTACTAGCAAGCTGCAGTGATTCGTTGCGAAGTTCATCTCGAACCTGATTATGTAATAATTTACAGAATGGAGAAAGTGTGAAAGTGTAATTGCAACAACTATCTTGAGAGAATACAGTATGTTAAGAAAAGAAAAAAAAAAAAAAAAANNNNAAAAAAAAAAAAAAAAAAAATGAGACAGGGCACCTGTGTCTCTAACCATGAAAAAATAACAAACACAGGCCGGGTAAATCATATTCCTAATGAGGTGGAATGTGGAAAGCTGGAAATGAGAAATTTAGAGGAAAAACAAAGGTCATGAGGAAAGCAACACTCTACCTTTTCCAATCAAGTATATATTGAAAATGCATCCCAACTTTATTCTCTTTAAAGGGGTCTTCTATGCATCAAACTCAAACAACAAAGTCCAACTTTGATCAAAATACAGGGTCACTATCTGATTACCAACTGATATCAGTTTCATCTACATTTTCAATACTCTACAGGTCCACTAGACCATCAACCCTAATAACACATTTACTGGAGAAGCAATAATCATAATGAACCAACAGTACAGTATACACGCCCAACATATTATGCACGTGATAAATCTAAAATAGAAATTATTATTCACCTGCAACTTCAACCATCCATTTCACTGACTTCTACATAGTCTACCTATTTATAAACTCAGTAAAATCTTTTTTAAGTATTAATTGTTGATAATAATGGCCTAGAGCAAGCAAGAAGAATGAAACAAAAGATCCAACAATCGCAACTTACTTTGTCTTGAGTTTTGACGGGTTCAAGTGAAAGTAAGAGGTTCTGATAAGCATCCTTGTCAGACAAAAGCTTCTGAAGCTCATCAACGCTAAACATGTTAAACAACAGTACGGGAAAGATTTAACACAAGATCAAGAATGAGTAGCACGATATATTAATTAATAAATTTGAATATTACGGATATATGGTTTCATTGACCATCTCCTAAAAGTTTACAAGACAAGACTTTTACCTTTTATCTTTCAACATAGCGATGATGCCAGCAGCCTCTGCAGGTGAAACATTTGATAAGGAATTTGCTCGATCAGCAGATCTTGGTATTTTGAAGTTGCTGGAAGAGCCAGCGCTAGGTGTTGTGGGGTGTGAAGAACTCGAACTGACAACAGATGGTGAATACCATGAATCTCTGGGCACTTCCTGTGGGTGTGGCTGAGCTTGCTGCTCTTGAGAACCCCTGTGGTAAATGCAGTTAAAAGCATAAAATCATACACATGATCTCAAACTTCTATTTACTAGACACGGAAACAACGTTAACTGCAAATTTTCTTCTACATTTGGCTGCAAGCATATGCAGTTTCATACTGAACAAGGAGAAAAGATGTGAACAAAAAGACAAAACTGAAGAACAAATGAAAAAGACTTTTAAACAACTGTTTTCTAGTCTGCAGTTCCATCACCCTAAGGCACTAGTTTGATTATATGTTCATGACTTCAATGCTCAACATGACTGACTAGATCACAAATTGAGTAACTCAATGCCAATAAGACCAAGATCAAGTAGGCAGAGTAATGGTAAAAGCAAATGATATGACATCAGCCCTTATCAACATTCATTTCCATCTTTGTAACACAATGAGCAGTGCAACATTCGGCTAGACTACTCTTGCTTAGAGCAGGACATTCCACCCTTACCCCTTCTCTCTTCACTTACTCCTCCCCAGTTAATCAGGGAAGCCTACACATATATTAGCTCCCGTTCCTTGATTTCCTACAAATTATTAAAACTTGAAGCTGGCCCAGAGTAAAAGCAATATTGTCTTCCATAATTAAAAAACAAAGTTCAATTAACAAGCAAGTAAATTCTATTATGAGCACTAGAATTTTGACAGAATTTAGCAAATAAAACCAAGAATACACCCGTTTCCCAAATATATTGAATAAAAAAACCAAACTTATGAAATGCACAATCTCAAGTCTTCCCCTTCTCTCAGAATTTCTTTTTAACTCCAATCACCTCACTAGTTCATACCCTTGAAGTGTTAATAAAAGAAACAATGAACTTTTGGCATATCTTATTCTCGAAAAAGCAAACAATTTATAAAATTGCTGCCCCAACATTACGTTTCCCATAAAATTTCAATTATCTAGAAATCTAGCACACATAAACTCCTCGCAATGTTATAAAAAAAAGTTGAAATATGAATTAATACCAGAATTTGAACATATCGTCTGAATCTTGGACGGATTATTGATTAAGGAAAAGAATCGAAACCAAAGAGAGATAATCTGCTGTTATACACCAATTTTCTCTTTAAAATTTTGGGATCAATTTACTTTAATTTATAGTTCACAACTTGAATGTTGAAACTGAAGCGCGTTTGAGGTTTTATAATTTTCCTTTTCTTTTTTTAACAAACTATGGCGTAAAGATGAATTTTTCAAGAATAGCCCAATTTAGAGCGAGAAAATGAAAAGAAAAAAATAAAATATTAACAAATAGTTAGAGGTGGTCATTTTAACTGGAATCCAATTGTTTTGAACGCGAATCGAATAGTCCAGGTTAGTTCTGAAAAATAGGATTTGAAATTCAGAATCTATCGGGTCCTAATGTTTCTTGGATCTCGAACTAAAATAGGTACATTTCTCTGAAACCGAATTTGTATTTTTATACATTTTTATTTTTTTATAACTTATTCACAATGACTCAATGAATCGGCCCTACTAATAACAAGTTTGCAAGGCCCAAAAAAGTGTTGAAATATTTCCAAAGAACTAAGAAAGTATTGTATGTGTATTTGATGAAATATTTTGTTTCTTCTATTTTCTGCTAAATATTGGAATATAATTTGTATTGTTAGACTGTAGTTTCTTAAAATAAAAAAAAGTGATGATTTAGAACCGAACCCAACTAGATCAATTTATGAAGTACCTAAAGTATGGGTATTTCCGATTATTGAAATATATTCGTGCTGTATACCTATGTTCATGCCTGCTAATAACTTTATTTATTTCTTTCATTAATTAATATATTATAATTTTAAGATATTAAAGTTTAATGAATCATATAATATGTACATCATGGGTCACATTAATGTTTACACTCTTTCATGTGACTAGATATTTACCATTTATTTTAACCACAGCTATCACATCATTATCTAGATATTTGCTATATAGGGAGAGTGTCAAATATATAGCCAACCAACAATGTACATATAGCTTTATTCAACCTAAATTTTTTTACCTTTTTAAACCATACATTCTCCAAAAAAATACTATTTATCTCATTATAAATTGAAATAGTGGACCCAAACAGGGGCATAATATTGGGCGTGATGAGAAACGTGGTACGATAGTAAGGACAATGACACGTTGATCGTGGAGGAAGGACCAATGACTAGGTCACGAACAAAGAAGGTCAAAGAAGCCATGAGATTATTTGTTCAAGTTACGATGAATGAATAGTCGATCACAATAAACAAAAACACAAGTTTCATATCGAGCTTGGAATGGATCAATTTGGTTCAAGCAACAGACAAGAGAGCTGAACGGGAAAGCTTTGCAACCGCCTAGTGTCAATAGGCATGTAGCCGCATGTCTCCATACCGAGCCAAAACTGAAAGCTGTCAATTGGCCTATGCAGACCCCTTGTAGGAAGCCTATGCGGCCGCATAGTACATTTTTGGACGCGTTTTTCCAAATTTCGTCTAAACTTCTATTTTAGTTTTGAAAAAAAAATATGGTATCATTTTTTATATATTTTAGGAGCAATTTCATTTTTAACTAGATTTTATGAATTCCATATAAATAGGACTATTATTTTCATTGTAAAAATATACAATTTGAGAGATATTATTTCGAGACATTGTTTTCAACTCGTTCTTCATTAATTCAACCCTATCATGAACTTGGGATTAACTATACTAAAATATCCTAAGCATTACAAATTGCAATAGTTGAATGAATGTGGAGAGGTTAAGGTGAATATGCGAGTGTTGGTGAGTTTCTAAATTGGGAGGTATTATGATAAAGTGATGCATAATGTAGTTCCTATGCATGTCGGCCATATTTTGTTAGGAAGGCCATTGCAATATGATATGAAGGTAATGCATGATGGGTACAAAAATAGATACAATTTTACTAAAGATGGGAAGTCTATTACTTTTACGCTGTTAACACCAACACATGTTTATTAAGATCAACTTAAATTGAAAAGTGATGAAGAAAAAATATTGAGAGAAAAAGATAGTGAAATTTGATCTTTCACAACAAGAAAGCAAGAGAGAGAAAAATGAGGTAGCTACTTATGACGAAAAAATAATAGAGTCACAAGAGAGTAAAGAAAAAAATTCTTATGAGATGAGAGAAAAGTAGAAAGTGAATTTCTTTACAAAAGAGAGTGAGTCGAAGAGGGCGGTAGTTGCGAACTGCGAACTGACCTATGATCTTGTTGGTATATAGGGAATCATTCCTCAACTCTGAGGAATCTAAAATACCCATCTCTAGTTTAGCTATTTCTTTGTTGTAGACTTGTTTCCGAAGGACATGCTTAGTGGATTACCACCAATTCGAGGCATTGAGTATCAAACAGACATTATATCTAAAGCTGTCATTCCAAACAAGCCGGCTTATCAGCATAATCCCGAGAAGATCAAGGAAACTTCAAAGACAAGTTGAATAGTTGGTGAGCAAAGGGTATGTGAGGGAAAGCATGAGTCCACGTGCCGTGTCGTGCTACTTGTGCAAAAGAAAAATAGGACTTGGAGGATGTGCGTAGATCGTTGGGCGATCAACAACGTAACGGTAATATATCGTCACCATATACTTAAGTTAGATGATATGTTAGATAAATTACATGGATCATGCATATTTAGTAAAATAGATCTTAAAAGTGGATATCATCAAATTAGGATGAGAGACGGTGATGAGTGAACAACTTCTTTTAAGATTAAGTATAGTTTATATGAGTGGTTAGTTATGCCGTTTAAACTTACTAATGCATCTAGCACGTTTATGAGATTAATGAACCATGGCTTGCGTGCATAAATAGGTAAATTCATAGTAGTTTACTTTGATAATATTTTGATATATAGTAATGATTTAAATGAGCATATAAGACATGTAAGATGCGTGGTTGTGATCTTAAGACAAAAACAACTTTATACTAATTTTTAAAAGTGTACATTTCATAAGGAAAAAGTAATTTTTCTTGGTTATGTTGTTATTGCAAAGGGAATTGAAGTAAATAAGGAGAAAATCAAAGCTATCAAGGAGTGGCCAACACCTAAGAGCATAACTAAGGTAAGAAGTTTTCAAGGTTTAGCTAACTTTTTTAAGTGTTTTGTTAAAAAAATTAGCGCTACACCATTCATGATAATTGTATAGAAAAATATAGGATTTCATTGTGGCGTTGCACATGAACATGCTTTTATTATTATTAAGGATAGTGTGTGTGCTGCACCGATTTTGTCACTACCTAACTTTAACAATACTTTTGAAATTGAATGTGATGCCTCAAGAATAGTTATTGGAGCTGTCTTGATGCAGGAATGAAGGCCAATTGCTTACTTTAGTGAAAAGCTAAGTGGAGCAGCTCTCAACTATCCTGCTTATGATAATGAGTTGTATACACTTGTTCGAGCTTTAGAGACAAGTTAGCACTACCTATGGCCAAATGAGTTCATGATTCACACGGATCATGAATTCTTGAAGCGTTTAAAGGGATAAAACAAGGGGTATGCAAGGTAGATAGATTTTATCGAGACATTTTCATATATTATTCAGTATAAATAAGGTAAAGAAAATGTGGTAGCAGATACATTGTCAATGAAGTATGTACTTCTAACTTCTTTATGTGCCAATTTGTTAGGATTTGAATATGTTAAGGACATGTATACTAATGGCCTGGACTTTTCTAATATATATAAATCATACGACAAATGTGCAATAGATAGATTCTTTAGGCATGATGAATAATTATTTCGGGAGAATAATTTATGTGTACTTAGGTGTTCAATGAGAGAATTGTTAGTACGTGAAGCATATAGTAGAGGTATAATGGTTCACTTTAGGATTAAGAAGACTTTAGATATGTTAAATGAACACTTCTATTGTATAAGATGAAGGTTGATGTTGATCGGGTTTGAAGTAGATGTATCACTTGTAAAGGGCTAAGTCTAAGGTTTTACCTCAAGGTTTGTATATGCCATTACCCGTTCCTAGTGAGCCTGGAGTTGGTGTATCTATGGACTTTGTGTTAGGTTTATCTAGGACTAAGAGAGTAAGAGATTCCATATTTGTGATGGTACAAAGTTTTAATAAGATGGCTCATTTCATTCCATGTTATAAAACTAATAATGCCACTAATATTGCAGATTTATTCTATAAGGAAGTATTGCTCTTACATAGGATACCTAAGAGTATTGTATCGGATAGGGATGTTAAGTTCCTTAGTCATTTTTGGAAGGTTTGTGGGGGTAAGATGGGAACTAAGCTATTATTCTCAACAACTTGTCACCCACAAATGGATGGGCAAACTAAGCTTGTTCATAGGACTTTGATACAACTATTGCGCACTATAATCCATAAGAACTTGAAGAGTTGGGAGGATTGCTTGTCATTCATAGAATTTACGTATAATAGGGCCACACATTCTACTACTTCTTATACTCCATTTGAAATTATTTATGGATTTAATCCACTAATGCCTTTGGATTTAATTCATTTACCTGTTGATGATAGATGTAGTTTAGTTGAAGAATGCCGAGTTGGTAAGATCCCTCCATGAGAAGGTACGGTACCAAATTGAGAAGAAAAATGAGCATTATGGTTTTCAATCAAATAATGGATGAAAGCACTTTACATTTGAATCAAGAGATTGAGTTGCGGTGCATATGAGAAAGGAACGTTTTTCGGCTCAAAGGAAATCAAAGTTACAACCGAGAGGAGATGGACTGTTCCAAGTGTTTGAAAAGATCAATAACAATACTTATAAGTTGGATCTTCCAGAAGAGTATAACATTTCTCTTACTTTCAATGTTTTTTATCTTTCCTTGTTTAATGCAGGTAGAAATTCGAGGATGAATCCTTTTGAAGAGGGAGGGAATAATGAGAATCGTGGTACTAAAGTTAGTAAGGGCAAGGACCCGTCGATCGTAAAGGAAGAACCAATGTCTAGGTTACGAGCAAAGAAGGTAAAAGAAGTTATGATACTACTTGTTCAACTTACGGTAGATAAAACATCAATCACAACAAAATGACAAATTTCATATTGTGCTTGAAATGGGGAACAAGGTGGATAATTTGGTTCAAGCAATAGACGGGGGTGCTGAACGGGAAAGCAATGCGACCGCATGCCTCCGTACTAAACCAAAATTGAAATCTGTCAATTGGCTTATGCGACCGCATGCAGAAAGCCTAGACCTCCACATTTTTGGAAGTGTTTTTTTTTAAAATTTCGTCTAGACTTCTATTTTAGTCAAAATTCTTTTATAGTATTTTTTTTATATCTTTTAGGAACAATTCTGTTTTTAATTAAATTTTATGGATTCCATATAAATATGATTATTATTTTCATAGTAAAAATACACAATTTGAGAGCTATTATTACGAGGCATATTGCTTTCAACTCATTTTTCATTGAATTAATTTCGAACTTAAGTAATTCTTGTGGCGTTCAACAATTTAAGTAATGTTCATAAATTTTATGATCACGAGGTCAAGATATTATTGGTTATTGTCTTGGTTCTTTTGGTTCAATAATTTATTGGGTCGAACTTTTCAAACGTTAAATTTGATCTAATCTGTTGTGAATTTCGTAACTTCAATTATTACGTGATTTCGCATCATGACGTCTTTATGTGCATTACAAGGGGGGTCATGGCCGGCAACATTAATAAAATACTCTCCAATAATTTAATTCTAATATTATTTTATGATCTACAATGATTAAAAAGTAGGATTGCCAATCTGGCAAATGTTCACCGTGTGCTGCCACGTATCACGCTATCTTCACATGAGATTGATTCACTTTACAGAAACCTTTAGCCTTTAGGATGCAAGAATAGCTGAATATGTGAACTGTATTCTATTATCAAGGGAAACCCATTATTTGTCAATTGGTGCATGTTTGCTTTAAAAAAAATGGTTTACTTATAAGTAGAATTAGCTTCAAATAAATAATTTTTATTAACCAAAGTTGAAAGTTAAATGTTGCTTTTTTTTAAAGATAAATGATATATATACTATAGGTGCTAAATGTTAAAGATTAATAGAGTAAATTTTCAAAATGGATACATGAATGAAATTCATAGACATATGGACATTAGTAATTTAAACTATGTTTTATGTATGGAGAGAAAAAATAAAAATGTGGGTTGCCACTTCCTACCATCCTATTCCTTTGTTCTTATTTATTTTAACAATAAAATGAGAGTGACATAGTAAGAAAATAATAATATATTCAATCAAACGAATGTCAAATTTAAAGCTCACATTTTGATATAAAAATAGGTACGTCACATGTTGAGATCTAAGAAGTTATGAGACTTAAGTAGTTCTTCTTTATTTTCCACTTGGATAGTCTTAATTAATTTTATTTTTAGTTTTTAATTTTGAAAAAACAACCTGTCAATGTAGCTCACATTTAATTTAATTTTATTTTTGTAGGGAGTTATCAGGCAAATGTTTTTGACAAAGAGACTAATGCTACAAGAAATAAAGTTTCCATACTAAAATTTCACATATTTTTTTCACAATAGACTGTACGATTAAAAAATGGGAATCGAAAAATGGATAACTTACGAATATCCTACTTTTGCACAAAAAAACTTAAAAATATCCCATTTTACAATTTTTTTTAAATAATACCTCTATTTCATTAAAAATCAATATTTTGCATTTACCTCATTTTATAATTTTTAAAATTTTAATGTAAAATAAATATTTTATTTTTCAAAAAACCAATACTTTTATGAATTACACTTAAGGTAACATATGTGTTACTCTTATATTTATTGATTAATGTAAAAATATATCATTTTTTTTATTATTAAAAATGGCATTTTAGGGTAACATATATGTTAATGTATGTTACTTTTTTATTAAGAACTCAACGTTTTACATGATCACACGTTTTTTTTACTATATATTACTTCTATTTAAAAATCAGTCTTACAAGAGTAACATTTTGAGTTACTATAGTTTGTTTTTATTAAAAAATCAACATCCCACGAGAGTAACCACATTTCACAGGGATAATAGATTGAATTAGCTTGATTAGGCGATTAAGTAGAAAAAGGGTAAAAACAAGTAGTAAAAACATATCTAGTAAATTAACATACATCTGAAATAATTTTTTGTTGGTTTAAACTAAGAAAAAGTGACAAAGATCTAACTTTCACTTAATCGATCAAAGAAGAGAAGGCGAGCAGTGTGTTTGGCTTAGCTTTTAAGGTGGTTGTTTTTTTGACTCTAAACCTGCGTGTTAGTCGAAATATGGATGGATAAAACTTTAATGGATATGTCATTTGTACATCAATTGTGTACACTTATGTTGAAACTTGATATGTTGTCAAGAAATAAGTGGATTAAAAAACAGTTTAAGAGGGTGTTTGATAAAGATTAACGTTAGATTTTTAGCCAATGTTTGACACACATTCTTTCAAAATTCATTTTTTCAAAATTCATTTTCAACAACATATTATTCAATTTTGTAATTAGGCTCTACATACATTGTTTAAAAATATATTCTTTCAAAATTCATTTTCAACCACATATTTTTCAATAAAATAATATTTTTCATCACATCAATAACTTTTCCTTACTTTTTAACCACATATTTCACATCATATCACTATTTAAAATACATTCTTTTCTCAATAATATCCATCAAACACACCCTTAGTAGATTTTGATAGAAGTTTTTGAAATGAGTGGTTGAAAAGTTGTGGAACCCATGAAAGATGTGGTTAATATTGATTGTTTGATTTTGACTTGGATTAAAATCAGATTTTAATTCGAGCCAAACATGAGCTAAATGGATGAAAAAACAGTTTTTTTTTTTTTTAAACTATCAAATGAAGCAATGACATGGGCATGATGAATACATGTGTAAGTCATGATGTACAGTACACCAAGCATTATTGTTTTAAGTTTATGTTTAATATTATTTTATTGTATAGTGTATGATTGATAAGAAGAGAGAGAAAAATGAAATTTAATTTAATGGGAGCAAAGTAGTGGCTATATATTGTTTATTACAAGATATAGGTGACAATTAGATTAATAAGATTCTTGGAATCTCATAATACTAGCAAATAGCCACTACGGTGGTGCGGCTGGTGTATGGTTGAAATACTTCGATCGTGTTCGTTGTTTTCCGTTCCTCAATTTGGCCAGATTTTCTTGATATTTCATTCCTTAAATGATCGGACACACGTATGTAGAAGTGAAAGATTGAAATTAGAGAGATGTCAGACATATGGTAGAATTAAGGGATATGACTTTGTAAATAGCTTTCTCAACAATCGACCATGTTTCATTATCCAATTTAGTTATAAGTGTGTAAGATGAGTGAATTGGGAGCTATGCTTTTTTGGGCTGAAATTGTGGACGAACATTTGGGGCTTAAAGAAGTTTATGAGGTAGTAGAAATCGCGTTTGACATATGACAAATTCGGTGAGTCAGATGGTTTGGAGGAGTTGTAATTTTTTTAATGATCGTAAATTGCCACCTAGAATTTTCATGCGACACGTCAGAAACGAGAGGAACGTTTTGATGAATGTTGGATGGAACGCAACATCTTAAAGTTGAGTTATCATTAGAAAGTAATTTAAAGTTTGATCAGTAAACCATGGTCATAGTATAAGTTGAATGAGTAATGACACATTTTACTTCGATGGTTTGGTTGACTTGTAATTTTTGTAATGAGCGTAACTCGTCACATGGATTTTTATGCTACACGTCAGCAATGAGGAAAACCAAATCTGACAGATAATGAATAGAGTGCAACGTCTTAAAAATGAGCTAACATTGAGAAGAAGTTTGAAATTTCGTCAGCAAATCGTGACACAGTATAAATTGTGTGAGTAATAAATCATTTTACTCCAAACATGGGCTTAATTTTTATTTGTAGATAGATTGATGATGCTGGCTAGCATGTAGTCCATATAGGGTGATCGATCGTGTGATATATCGGTGTAGATTTCGATCGAATGGTATTCCATGACTTGATGGGATGGCGTGTGTGTGTGTGTGATATATATGGCAGATGTCATTCAATTAAAACCAACTTTGTTTTGTTACGCTTCTTTTTCCTTGTCTCACGGAAAGATTATGCCTTTATTTGAAGAATCCACGCAATCCAAGCCCTCATTTTAGGTTTTCTTTGTCTTCCTTGTATAACATGTAATCCTTTTTGTCTTTATTACATCATCGATATGTTCAAAAGGAATTATTGTTACTTATCGAGTTCTTTAATAACTATGTGTAGTTTGAAATTCTTTCTAACTTGTTTGAGTGCTTATAGTGCACCATAATCCATAAAATACCTAAAAATATATAAAAGATTAGAATTATATTTGAAATCAAAACAATGCAAATTTAAACCGAAGATACCGAGGCACCTATACTACAACTATTATAGGGTTAGGAAGCGACACAATGCAATCTGATACTAGCGTTAGAGTAGCAGATGAACTGAGAAATGTTATCAAAATCTTATTTTATACATTCGGCATTGTGACGTTAATCCCAATGTATCACACTTTCAACCGTTTGTATTTGCAAATTGTACAACCTACTTTGGTACCAAACTTATCCCTTGTTTGACTTTGATAAAAATCAAAATTTTAATAGATTTGAATAAAAGTGATGAATTATTTGATTGAAAAATTGATAGAAATTGTGAGTTCCATAAAACGTGTGCTTGAAAATGAATTTAAGAAAAAATTATTCTTAAAAAGGGGGGACCAAATAGGGTCTTTATAATGCGGATACCCGTGTAATTTTTATTTTCTAAAGTCTTACTTTCTAGTTGTAAATAGTTGTAGTTAATTATGAACTCAACTCACTTAATTTTTATATTAATTATTTATTTTATCATTTATAACTGTCTCATCATCGTTGTCGTATAATCATTGTCTGGACAAACCTAAATTGGTTTTAGAACACTGATTATAAATATAATATATGCTATTATTGCTTCATAAAAAGTAATTTTAAGATCAATTTTCTTGCTGCTTTCATATTCGGACAAATTTTATCTTCATTATTCCAAAATTAACTAAACAACTAAGAAAATGTTAGATTTAATAATATTGGTTCCGAGGTGACATGCTGCCTAAAATTATGTCGCATGAATGTAAATGTAGCACCATTTTGAGGGTAATTTAGGGTTTGTTTACTTACTTTTACTTTTTGTAGAAGGGTTTCGTAGCAAAATTGTCTTAATTTTGTTTTTGGAAACAAATTTTTAATTGAGCTTCATATTTCAAAAGTGTTTTTAGATAAAATTATATTGTACCAACTTCCTATAAAATTTTTTCTAAAAAACAAAATAGTCAAAATTTTTAAATCTTAAAAATTGTTTTTAACTTTTCGAAAGTCACGTCGAACAAACTAGCTCTTACCTTATGCAAATTCATTACCACAATTCCTACGTCATCAACAACAAAAAACACCATATTGCGGGTCCCATGTTAATAACCACTTATTAATGACTGCCACGTGAGGAAAAGGAATAAAACGGCACCGTTTCATTGACTATGAAGTATAAATTCTTTAACGTGTCTAGCGGCCGACCCTTATGCCTACGTAGCGTAAGCGCCACCCCCGATTCCTCTCTCTAGATCGACGGTTGATACACATCTTGAGCCACCTACTTTGATCTCTACCGTTTGTTTTGTTAATTTTTGGTTTAATTAATCCCTCTTTAGTCTATAACAGTTGATGCTTTGTAGTAGAATTCTAAGTTGCTGGTTGTTTAGGTTAGGCCTCCCTCCCCCACCTCTCTCTCTCTACAAATTCCCATCGGAAAATACTCCATTTGTACAAATACCAATTTGATAATGGTAATGTTTAGCAGAAATGTATTTCTCTCTATAGACTGTGTATGACTGACTCAATTCAATAGGTTTTAGCAGGACATAATGGTGGTTCCGCCGTGGCTAGAGCGGCTGTTAAACACCGCCTTTTTCAGAGTCTGCCGGAGTCACGGCGACGCCGCCAGGAGCGAATGTAATATGTATTGTTTAGATTGCAATATTGACGCATTTTGTTTATATTGCCGTTCATCAAAACACGAAGATCATCAAGTCATTCAGGTGGGTGGGTTTTTTTTTTGGTTGAAAACATCATTAATTATTACATGGAATTAATTAAGTTTTTTTGTGAATATGTAGATAAGGCGATCTTCATACCATGATGTGGTTCGGGTATCGGAAATTCAGAAGGTTTTGGACATAAGTGGAGTTCAAACGTATGTAATAAACGGGGCAAGGGTTTTGTTTCTGAATGAGAGACCTCAGCCAAAAGGTGGAAAAACAGTTTCTCACATTTGTGAAATTTGTGGGAGAAACCTCGTCGATGCATTTCGCTTCTGTTCATTGGGATGTAAGGTTAGTAAGCACTAACATTCATGGATAAAGTTACTTTGCCAGAAGAATTTGACATAATTGCATGTAGCAGCAGATAATTGGATGAAAAAGTTAAACGTGTTTTTAAACTGTCTAATGATAAAATATCACGTGACTCTTGATGATTGTTCATTCCTTGTAACCCTCATCTCATCTCATCACCATATCCATTTCCATTTATACGAAGTGAATTGAATTGATTTTATTTTCAAAAAATATAGGTTGTATCAATAAAGAAGAATAATGAGGATGGAAATGAAGGGATATCAAGAAGAGTGATGGACGAGGAAGAATTGGAACAAGTCGAATACCGACCCACACCTACTAGACCATCTTCTAGTGCAAGAAGAAGAAAGGGTATTCCTCATAGGGCACCCTTTAGGTCCTAATAATTAATTAATTAATTAAATTACTTATAATTTGGGTTTAAAGGGTATACCCACTAGCAAAAGGAATGAGAATAATTTGGAATTGTTATTGGGGGTTGCCATGCCAGCCAAGGAAAGGTGCAAATATATTTAAGAAAGTCTTTGTGGAGTCCGTTTTATAATTCTAATGGGTGGGTCCACCAACCTACATGGGTTAATTAGTTTAATACATGCAATGGGGCAAATCAACTTTTTATGATTGGTATTCTTTTATTTGAATTATTTCGTTTTTCTTCGATTAAAACCAAGTGATATTTGCCTGTGTGTAACGAGAGTGGAGCCCAAGAAATTGGTAAATTGCTATTAAAGTTATATATATATATTAAGATCATTTACTAAATGAAGAATTTATAAGCCAAAAAAGGTCAAGGAGCATCCAAAGTTTCAATTTTCCATTAATTTTGTGTAAATAATGCTAACTTTAATGCAAAATATCCGACAAGATGATTATAAAGGAAAAAAAAGGTAAAAATTTGTTGATTGTTCAAAACATATTTTATAAATACGCATACGTATATGTTTGCATACGCACGTGTTAAATTTGTTATACTTTTGCCGTTTAGCGTAAAATTATTTAAAAAAGTCGAAGTTGTACTTGGGATTGGTCAAAAAGTAATGATTTGTTACTGTGCTTGGTATTAGCATAGCCATCAACTACTCAATTGACAATTATTCATTTGGTAAAATTTGATAAAATGTATGATAAAAAAGGTTATTTCATAAAATGTATAGTAAAAATTAATTGTTATGTTTAACTTAAATTTTAATTAACTTTTTTAATTGAACCAAACAGGACTCTATTTAATATTCGCACCAAATAAAATTATGTATTTACTTTTGAATTATATGCGAATTAGGAATAAAGTACTGATTCTACTGCCCTGAACGAGATAAGATATGTAGGAGACTGTTCAAAGGGGCAACAATCAAGTAGGACAATATATAGGGTTGACTCTTGATAAGTGTATTTTATACACTTATTCGGGGGTCTAAAATATTGAAGATAGTTCTTTAGATGAAATATTTTCGAAATTGTTGTATTTTATGTTATATAGGTAAAACTTAATGGTTAAATGAGGAATTGAAAGAAAC
>CAIGRP010112277.1:0-23644 GCA_903798385.1 Fraxinus cuspidata
AATTTTATTTTCATATGTATAAGACGTTTATGATTTAGTGCATTTATATATTGATTGATTTTTTTAATATTATTTAATTAGATATTAATAAACAATCTTGTTATTGCGATGGTCAACGGCCGCCCTAACTGGCTCAATATGCTGGATCCGTAACTGTTTGAGAGGCTTCTTTTTAATATCTTTCGTCTATATGAATAAGCGACGGCATTATAATATTCCTGTTACTCAACTATCTTCGTTAAATATTGAGCATTGTTTTCGAAGTTTGCTTTACCATTCATTAATAGAAGTATTAAAAGTAAGATTTAGAATAATTTAAATCCTTTTTCCGATTGTGTTAATCAGATTAACTCTTAATTTTACTTTTCATTTGCTGATATTTGGTTATGCTTAAAAGTTAATTAACAAAAAAAAAAAAGAAGTAATTTGAAAAGCATATTTAGCAAAATAAGTAACTTAAAATGCACGCTCGTATAATTAAGATGTCTATGGTGAGTGCAATCACATGATGACATGCATATCACTTTCTACAAAAAGGCTATGGACCCCGAAAATGTTATCTCTATTGTCTAGTTCCAATTAGATGGTGATTTTTTATTTTTTTCTGTTCTGTTCTAGTGCATTTATTCAGCACCTGCAAACAAAATGCATAGTAACAACTGAAATTGTTTATTAATTTGGAATGAAAGATGCTATGAAAATGAGATATTTGTTTTCAAAATTATTGCAGCCTAACTTCCAAGGGCTACTCTTTTCTTTTGGCCTTTTGTAAGTATGGTTTCAATTAATAATCTTCCCCCATGCACCATGTTTGTTAGGACATGTGGTACTATATTTTCTCTATGTACTTTGTTATACAGTGTACTATGAATGTGCAATTAACACAAAGGAGACAAAAATGCTAGTTATGGTCATGGCGTGACACTTAGAGTATCTTCAAGAGACTCTTTAAACATGAAATGCTTTCTATTTTAAATAGTCAACATTTAAAATCATGTTTCAAGATACTCTTTAAATTAACATGTTAATTTTCGAGCCAAACTCACTCTCTATAATTAAATGCATTCAAAGTGTTTCAACTTTCAATGTAAGAAAACAATAAAATAATTTAAATAAAAGTTAGTTAAAATAAAAGATAAAGAAAAATGATAAATATTTTTTTAGAGTAGTAAAATTAAGTGTTAAATATAAAGAGCTTGTTGGAGTATTTCAAAATTTTAACTCTCTAAATTTATAGGTGATTTCCAATGATGGAATATGTTTTTTAAAAGTAGTGAGTCTCTTGGAGATGCTTTTACGGGCAAAGTTTATCTAATTGTAACAAAATCAGTGTTCTAAGGTGGCAAGATTGAGCTTCACAAAATTCATTTTCATTTAGAATTGTTAAGAACTACGAAATTTGTAAAGAACTAAATGAATAATATATTAGTAAGATATCTTTAAGGACAATAATGTAGTCTATATATCAGTAGAAAATGAGGCAAGATTTAAGTAAATTTTTTAAGTGGAAACTAACAAATTTGTTTAGAGTTTCTTTGCGCTTCTAATAGAAAGGATGACTCACCTATATTTTGGAGATTCTCATTGCGATTTAAGAAGATTACTTTTAATTAATTCGATGAAGTCGTCTAGATAAATATAAAACCCTTATTTGAAATTGACTTTTTCAAAATTACTTTTTCTGGGATAATTACCTAGTTGGTCATTTAACTTTATGTAAGATTTTCAGGGGATCATTAAATTTTAAAAGTTCTTTATTAGTCACTGAACTTTAAGAAAACTTGTTTAAAATTCAATAAGTAATGGAAAATTTTTAAGTTCTCAAGATGAATGTGAATTTTGTAAAGTTCAGTGACTAATGGAGAATTTTTGAAGCTCAATGACCTCTTGAAAACTTTACGCAAAGTTCAATAACTAATCAGGTAATTTATCAATCTTTTATTTTTTTCGTTTTTTTTTTCATTTAATCTTAGAAATGTTAGTAGACAACCTTGTTAGTTACCCTTGGATAAAAAGCTTCTCTAAATTTTTTAAATACTTTTTAAGTTTGACGATGGTAGAGAGATTAAAATTGTAGGGTAGGAGTACATAAAAGAAAAAAGAAACAAAAAGACCAAAAAAACATAAAGATTGGTTAATTACATGATTGGTCACTAACTTTGCGTAAAATTTTAGGGGATCACAGAATTTCAAAAGTTTCCCTGTTAACATTTTACAAAGTTTAGTGACAAATTATGTAATTATCCCACTTTTTCTCCATACTCATTTCAAAAACACATTCTTAAAAAAATCACTTCTAAAAAAAAAAAAACTTAATGATCACGAGTCTCATACTAGTGAAAAGAATATCTTGTAAATTTATAAAAATGTTGAACACTCTTTCTAAACAGTCTAATGCTTCAATTCACAATGAATTTTATTTTATATATATATTATAAACACACGGCACATTACAATTTGTTCGTCTCCTCAAAATTTCAGACCTTTGAATAGTTGACACGTTATCTTGTTCATGGTCCTTCCAATTATTGTCAATTGCAAAGGGTACAAAAATTTTGTCCCTAAAATGTAGAAAGATCACACAGCCAGATGGGGTCATTGCTGCATCATTTTTAGAATTAAAATGCTTTCCAAAGTTAATAAATGTAGTGAACCTTTCTATCATTTACGGTGCTGCTAAACGCCAATGACAAAGCAGCACTCGCTAACTAGTTAGTTTAAAAATCTGGAGATTTTAAGTTACGTAATCAAACATGTTGATCTCGAAAAATGTGACGGCATTGTGGACAACAGATGTCGGACCTACTCACGCCAACTCAAGTAAGTTCCGAAGCGTTTTAACCGAAGAACCGGACGGAGAAGGAGAGCGCTTTGAACGCGGGAGATGTTTTACGACGCGAGATAAAAGTGTCCAATCACCGGCGAAAGTGACTAAGATGATTGCGTTAACAAACAATCACCGACAATATGTAAATAACCTAAGATCGGACTAACAAATATAAAATAAGCAAGAAGGTTTATTGAGAGTATTTGTCTTGAGTGTTTCCTTGTATATTAGAATTAATGTTCCGAAATACCATCCAAGAGCCCCTTACAATTTACAAAGACCACGTATTTATGGTTGACGTGGCGTCCGTTGAATCAGAATCACGTAGCTTCATCTCCTTAACTGAAGCATTACATCACTAAATTTATCATACAATAAATATATTGTCAGCGGGTCAGCAATCCTATACTTTAGGCTAACACATCCGACATTCTTTATTACAAACGTCATATCAATAATTCTTAAAGATTGTTTACAAATCTTGTAAGAGACATCGTTAGCTTGGATGAACTGGGGGTTTCAGAAGGAGGAATCTTCGTATTGGTGGTCTTCTATGTGAAGACTTAAGTTCTTCTTTGATTTCTTTGACGGTAGCCTCGGTGAGACAAGACATGCTTAAAAGTCGTCTTATATATATATATAATTATTTTTTTCAAATGAAACACAAGGCTCACTTCTTTAAAACATTTTTTTAAAAATAAAAGATTAACTTCAAAACACCATCCTACTCGTGTTTTTCCTTTTTCAACTGATGTCGAGTCACGGAATGCAAGTGTTAAATTCTGTTATGCCAGTATATGTAAACCTAAAGAGTCCTCACGCTTGAAGATATCAAATATTATCTAAATATCAGACTGACAAAGACGAACGTGTACATAAATTGTCTTTGATAAGCTCTAGAAAATCAAACCAAATTTCACATAAAACCAATTCATACAAAAATTTGATTAGTATTCAATTTAGTCCCCAAAGCTGCCCTTATTTTTATGCCGCCTAATTATGTTTACAGTCTAGTGGACGGTTTATGTGACTTAATAGGTCATTTTCTAATTCCCATTATGAAACGATAGATCTTTTGTGTTTAGGTTCAAAAATTGAAAAAGACAAAGGAGTCCATTAAGGTCCCATGAATAAAAACAATTCGAGAACCATTTTCTATTCTTCTAGAGAAACAATGAGTGCACTACGTATGAAGTGGTCAAAGATCCTCCAAAAAATACCTAATTGTTACAAACTTAGATAGTCGACTACTCGAATGTATATATATTAAGCCTGCCAGCGCTCGACTCGTCCCATGTCTTGATCAACTGTTCTTTTGCAGCAAATTGCATCATTTCTTTAATCAACTGTTGATTAGTAATATATAATTCACAGATTTTACTGACACAGACAATGACCTCTAACAAATATCTTGATTCATCATTGTTTACTTTCTTGCCACATGCATTGAATTAAATAAGCTTTTTTTTATCCTACTTGATCATAAAGATAAAATAAAATACAGACTAGAGAGAGCTATTGCCTCTTCAAATAAAGGTGCAACGAGCTTAAGGGACTATAACTTATGTGTCCTAATCGTATGTTTCATATATTATGTCATAGTGTAATGTCTCTTTTAACTCCTCGTCAAATTTAGACTTGTTACTAAAAGGCAATCTCAAAAATCAGCTATTCCCCCCATCCGGCCTTAGTCAAATAGGGGGCTCAATTCCATCTTTGCAATCCCATTTTCAAGGTTGAGTTCATAGCTACTACGAGAATCACTTTTACCTTTATTTTTTTAACTATTAAGATATTTCAATTTGTTGAGTTATCTCGTTTGAATTCAATATTTTATTTAGTCCCTGTTTGTTGGATATTAAAATCAAATTTGTAATATATTTTGATAAAATTTGAACAAATGTGTAGTTGAAAAATTTAAATTTTATGAAATATGTGATTAAAATTAATTGTTAATTTTGAATTGGGATTAAAATCTCTAGCAAGAGCGTATTTAAAATTTTAAAGTGTCGTATTATTATTATTTTACTGCTATAACTTGTCTCCCCTAGATGGGATTTCCAAGAAAAAACCAAAATCGGATTCCTTCTCAACTTTCTCTGTCCTTCACACGCGCACACACTCCTCTCTCTTCTTGAATATGGCTGTTTTTGTATTGCTCCATAGCTGCTGCTTGTACTCTGTTTTTTGCTTGGATTGACACCTATATATACATACTACTGTTGCATACAGTTCAGAGTATGCGTGTCGCTCTTTAGTCTTCATGAGAGAGAAACAAGAAAGAGAAGCAAAAATGTATGCAGAAACTGGGCTAATGTTCCCTTTTCTCTCTCAAGAAATTCAACAGTTTGATGATTTATGTTCCTCACAGAAACTCAATGCGTCATTGGTAGTATTCTTTTTTGATCAGCATACTGGGTTCCTTATGTATGTATGTATATGTATGTATGTATGTATTTGGTTTTTGAGCTCAATTATCTTGGAGGTGGATGATCAATTTGTGGGATTCATTTAAATTTAACAGAAATTTCAAGAAATTGTACTTGATAGTTTAAATTTTGTTGGTCAATTAATTTATAATTTTTTTTTTCTTGAACATTTTCTGGCAAATACTGTTTATATGATACACGAATTCTCATTTGGCTGCTTTGTAGATTGACTTTAGTGAAGAAGAAAAGGGCAATTGAAATCTTTCTTCTATATATTCCATTTTTTCTATAGCTATGTATGGAACGTTCATGAATTTTCTTTGTGTTTTGGGATCTATTTATAGAAGAAAAAAATTTGGAAAATCTATTATCGTAACCATTAGTTCCGTGTTCTTTACTTATTTTCTACTTCTTCTAATTCCATCATTTTCCACATAAAAAGACATATCTACCACTCTCCACCTACTTATATTCTTGGCTGCAAGATAATCTTTTGCTTTTGCTTTTATTTTTTATTCTGTTTTTTTTATGCCTAGTTGTTTGAGCCAAACGGAATTGAGAAAATAGGTTAATGTAATCGCCCCAAATTTATCGAGAATTGTTTTGCTTGTTCATTGTGCTGTCAAGTTGTTGTTAACGGTTCACACTGCATTTACTGATATTAGGATGGAAAGGTGGGAGAAAAGCAAAAGCTTAGCCACCCCTTTATGGTTGTTATTCTATAGATCTTTATGGAATTTCCAATTGGAAAAGCATATTTCCCTTAAAAGAAAAATCTTGATCTCTTGGGCTTTTTGTTTGCTCAATGGTTGATTCCTGGTTACTTCAAGTGATATTAATGGCAGCTTATAGCATTAGCTTATTAGTCATTGAACATTATACAAGTGCGAATTCTTCTGTATAGGAAATGACGACTTTAGATATTTTGAACGCATCGATCATTGATGACAATTTAGGGTAATATCTTAGTAGACAAATTCTAGTGGTTGATGTATTTGCAAATGTTCATTACCTTCTTTTTTGTCTAGATTGGAAAGATGAATTTAAGTTTTAAAAAGCCAAGTTTTGCAAAGGGAATGGTTTTCTGTCCACATTTTATCCTCAGAGGAAAGTTGTTTACTCTATTCTCTCCAATAACACATTTTCTTGCATTATTGACATCTTTACTTTATGAGAAATAATGTGTAGGGATATAAGATTTTTCATTTACGCTCTTAATTACTTGTAGAAGAAAATGCATAAATCATTTTAAGACTGCTGAGTTTTTAATTTTGATCTTAATGGAGGGCATACAGGGCAACCTCATTCAGACATCTACTATATCGGATTACAACCTTGGGGGAGAAGGGGATCTCTTCAAGGCCCCTGAACCAGTAATCGAAGAACTGATGATGGGCCTCGATCCAATGTCAGCAGTGATTTCGATGATTTCGTGTGGAGAAGATGTCATCTCCCCACAAGCAATGTCGGTATCGGATATTGAATCATCAATCGAGAATGGGCTACTCATCAGTGAGGTTTTCTATGAATGCAACAAGGATCTTTTGGAAAAGGAAGCAAACAAAACGCCACTCTCAGAAGTCCTGGACATCAAAGTTCCTACTTTAAAGACGGATGAAAAGCCGATTGCTGATGCAAAATTGCTTTCTGAGAGTCAGTTCCAGAAAAGTGTTAGTTCTAGCTGTCTAAAGTCGATGGAACACATGCATGAGGCTCTAACGAGGCCAAATTTTCTTGATTTCCTGGGTATGGACTTTGGGGCTGTTTATGGGATGCGAAGAGCATACAGTGAAGGAGACATAGAGGTCAGGTCTGATTACTCTATGCTTTTTTTCTTACTATTGTTTGTTGACTCATTTTTCAAATGCTTCGAGACTACTACATTCGATTAAATATGCATCGTACTTCTTGTAGATTTATCATATATCATCTGGATAAGATCTTCTGTTACTCATTATAAAGTGCTAAAAGCTAGAGAAAACTTGTTGATTAGGGTTTTGAGTACTTTTAAATGATTAGTTCTTTGTAAAAGTGTTCGTGAATGAGCCCCATGCAATTAATGGTTCCATGTGTTTAGATGTTTCTGGCCTCTTCGACAGGATAGGACAGTCACTGATACTGAGTTTTTATGACAGACTCTTGGCAATGGTAATATAAACCTCGCGATGCAACCTAAAATTATTAGCAGTTGCACTGAAGATCGTAAGGAAAAGCTCTCGAGATACAGGAGTAAGAAGTCGAAAAGGAATTATGGCAGGAAAATCAAGGTGAGTTCTAATGCTTTTTCCACAATATTTTTGTTAACACTTTTTGCTACCATCTGACCTCAAACTGAGGAAGATCAAGATTTTACCTTTAAGAACTGCGAACATGCTCCAATAGTAAGTAGTTTCCATCAAATTATATAGTTATGGACCTCATTGACGAGTCGTGCTTTCACCCCAAGTAGATCATAAATTTGGATTATGCTTATGGTGTTTTTTGGTTCAGTATGCTTGCAGGAAGGCTCTGGCCGATAGCCAACCAAGAATCCGTGGAAGATTTGCAAGGACGGATTAAGTAGATGGTTGCAAGAATATATAACTCTTCGCGAGTGAGAAGAAACGTAGGAAGGTAGTCAATACGCCGGATGATATGAAGTAAGACATCGATGGACCTGTTGACATGAAGAAAGAAATCAACGTTAATATTAGCTGGTTTGTTGATGAATTGACTTGGCTCGGGGTCGACTCAATAAGCTGGTTCTTAATGCTTGGAAGCTAGGTGTCTCTTTTTAGTTGCTGTAATCTCCTTGGTAGATGAAGTGTTCAAATAAAGTGTATATATTGCTTGCTTAATAAAGATTAAGAGTAATTTTCATGTCAATTTAATGATTTCTGCCATTCAAATCCCTTTGAGCAATGCATGAGAAACTGGAAGAGAAGTGATATATCAACAATTTTTAGATTGAAAGTTCGATAATTTTTTATTGAAACATTTTTCATCCTTAACTATATCGATCCACCAAACATACTTTAGCCCCCATCTGACTACCACACTTTTCAAATTCTTTTTTTCATACTCACTTCAATCAAACATTCAAACAATAAAATATTTTGCATATAAAACTTTCACTGCTTTTTAACCACCAATTCTTCTGAAAATCACTATTCAAAACTTTTTTTCCCGAAAGTACGGTTGTCAAAACAAGGGGCTTAATAACATGGTTGGTGTACTTGACTGAACGATACATGATTAGTGAAAAATAAGATTATCAGTTGTATAATTTCAATTATTTGTTGAGGTTTGGTTGTACAAAGAGCAAAGAGTTTGCTAATAAGCGTTTTTACAGCAAAATATATCCTTGGAAGCCAATAATAATGTAATTAATAAGGGAACATGTCAACATTTCCTATGTGTATCAAAAACAAAAAAACAAAAAAAACGGGCGACTTATAACTTTATCAACATATTAGGTACAAATCTTTCTTGTCTAGTGGATGGCTAATGCGCCATGTATTACTTAAGTAAACTTCTTGTACTAGATTCAATCAAGTACACTATTTATGATTTTGTGGATTGTATGACTAAAAACTTCATCTTAAATAACGAGATTAATCATTTCGAACAAGAAACTTACCAAACTACAACCAGCTATCCGCCTCTCTTTCTATAGACAGTGTATTCATATGTCATGGGAGTGTATTAATTGGATGTCAAACACTCTCTCAACGAGTAGATAATATAATTCCTAGTTGCTATTTGTGAACACAAAGACAAATTTGCCCTCCTCCCCTCCCCCGTGGTAATAACATGTGGGGTATTGAAAAGCTGCACTTCCCATACATCCTCTCGTCAACCACCGGAATATGACAACGTAAATTCAAGTCACCCGTTTTTCATTTGTCATAGCCCGCTGTCGGGTAAAGAAAGCACTAGCAATTAAAAGTTGAAAACCATTTTAAGGTATTGAATTTCTTAAAACTAAAGGTTTCAATGCAATTCGCCCACAACCTTAAAACAACTACCTCAAACTTCAATGACTTTTGATCACTCCATTTTGGGTCTTTCAGCTATGTCTAAGAACAACACGCCAGGGCTGCCACCGGCCAAGGTGGAGTCGCCTTCTCCACCACCTCCTCCTCCACCCACAAATCAAGAAGTTTCCCTGCCTCTCCTACCCGTCCCCCAACCGCTGCCACCCACCATTGACGTCCCTGCAGCCGTCCAGGAAGGCACTTTGAACAACTAAACCACCATTTTATCACCCCTACAGTGCCTTCTTTCTCACCTCCCGACCGGGAAAGTCCGTCAAATGACCGAATTAATCCTTAAATCATTTCTCAAAAGGTACATGCTACATAGAATTTTCAATTTTGTAATCTAAAATACATAATCTCTTCATCTTTGCCTCTAGAATTCCAACCTAAACAATCGATGTAATATCCAAACAACCTCGGCTAAAATAATTCTTTCGTAGACCTCCCTCCTATTGGTTGAGCTCATTCGGTTCTTCTCTTTTCATAAAATTTCGAAAAACTGCCGAGAAAAATTAAAGAAAAAATTATTTATACGTAACAATTTTTCCTTCCAAGTTTCATGGAGCCCACTTTTCTCCAGCCAACCTGCAAAAACAACATAAAAATAAAAATAAAAATATCGAACAACCTTAAAAAACCAGAATGCTTTGCTTCGAATGCCATGTCTGTAAATTGCCACCATGCCTACATTGGGTGCTCAACACGTTTGGTGCAATTTAGCACTAAGCTATGTACATTTTCTATCATATTCCTTCCTCTTCTCAACTTATTTACCCTTCTATCGCTGCCTATACATACACACCCCCTATATCTATACATCAATCTTTCCGAAAGAAAACTAAATTCCGCACCAAAATTGGACTCCCATTTTTTCTTTAATTTTTATTATATTCACATGCAAGGTATCACACTTCCGCATAGGCTGCAATATATATACATACACATATACATATTACATATTATACAATTATGTGTGTGTGTCCATCTCTCTCATCGAGTCACAGAGCTTTTAGAGAGAGAAAGAGAGCTCTTGAAACAGAGATCCCTATTCGCATACCCTTTTCTGAATATCGAAATTGGCTTATTTTTTTTTCTCTTTTAAACAAAATTGTTATTTTCCAGCATAAAAAATCAATTCTTGATTTGGGGCCGAATTTTTTTCTCTGATTTGCATGTGGATTGGTTTTTTTTTTTTTTTTCCTGTGGTGTTGGGAGATCATTGAATTGAGAAATTAGGGTTTCGCAGGGAGTGAAATTGGGTGTTTGAGAGGAGGATGATCATCAAGAAAAACTTGAAATCTGTAATGCCTAGTTTGAAGCGTTGCCGAGTCGGCGACTCGGGAGGTGAGGACGATGAGTCATTATCGGGGAATAGGAAGAAACGGAAATCTGCCAACGGGTATTACCCTTTACACCTTCTTGGAGAGGCCGCCACCGGCATAATTCCGTTCAAAAGCTATGGAATTCAGCGAATCGTCTCTTCCTCCGCCGCCACCGCGGAGGAAGCGTCATTATATACGGAGACTTCTTGTTGCCTCAGCAGCCGGGAGCCGAAACAGAAAGAGCCTGCACGGCCGCCACTGGTGAGAACTTCCCGGGGACGGGTTCAGGCGCTTCCTTCTCGATTCAATGATTCAATCCTTGATGATTGGAAGAAAGAAAAGAGTAAAAGTACAGTAAAAGACTCGACTTCCGGCCGGGAATCGACGCCAATTAAAGAAAAGGATAAATTCAACTTCAAAACCCCAAGAATCTCTGGTGGTATTGCAACTAATAAGAAGCGCAATGAGGACAAGATTCGGTACCAATGTCGGAGATTCTCTCCATTGTCAGAGAATGAGATAGAGGAATTGAGGTCCGATGGGTTGAAAAGTCTTGACTTTAGGACGAACTCTAGTTCGCTGAGTTCGGTGACAACACTATACGATCAGTTTGTGGATGATGATGAGTTGGAAGAGGGTTTAGATTTAAGTGGCATTGCTAAATTATACCGACCCGAGGATTTTCCCGATGGTGATGTAGTTTGGGCAATAACTGGGAAGCAATGCCCTGCTTGGCCTGCCATTGTGCTTAATCAGAAGCAAGTTCCACAGCAAGTTTTAAAATTTCGGGTTGCTGGTTCAGTTTGTGTAATGTTTTTTGGTTACTCTGGGAATGGAACACAAAGGGTAATACATACTATTTTCTATCATAAGTTTCTTTGCCCAATGTAATGCATTTAACTGAGGTTTTATGTTGGCCTAAAATATGTTTGATGAGAGTAAATGCTTCTGTTTTGTTCCTGTTATGAACAGGATTATGCTTGGATTAAGCGTGGCAAGATATTTCCATTTATAGACTATGTAGACAGGTGCGTATTGAAGTTTGTTTGATATTTCTTCTTTTTTGGTTCTTTTATTAAATTTGACGTGTTTGTGAAGTTGGGATCACGTTGAAACTTGGTTGGTACAGGTTTCAGGGGCAGACGGAATTGAATGATAGCAAGCCTAGTGATCTCCGCTCTGCTATAGAGGAGGCATTTTTGGCTGAAAGTGGGTTCAATGAGATGTTGATGGTCGAAATTAATGCAGCAGCGGGCAACTTGGATTACTTCCATTCTTTTACAAGAGGAGTTGTTGAGGTTTCTGATTCCAATCAGGATCAAAGTTGCAACTCTCCAAAACAGGTCATTAATAGGTTTATTTATTTCTCTTGTTGGAACATGGATTTGTAACAGGGGTTTACCAGTAACTTCTACATTGTTTTCTGATGTTTCTCAGTGAAAGTTCTATGATTTGCTTATGAAACATGAATTACAGTTTCCTTCCCCTATTGAAAACTTATCATTATCAACTTTCCTTTACATCAAATTCAGAAAAAGCAAATAAAAGGATAACCTTCTTGGTATTGGAAATGATTAAATTTATTTCCTTGCGCAGGAAGCATTTAGAAAGACAGGAACACAGTCATGTGAAGCCTGTGGCTTGAGCATGCCTCCTAATGTGTCTAGGATTCTGAATGATCGACCTGCAGGAACCAATCGTTTGTGTACTTCTTGTGCAAGGGTTTGTTACTTGGCTTGCCTAGAAATTTTTGCGTGGTCCAATTCATCATTAAACATCGTTCCCTGTTGGAAACTTTTGTGACTAATGATTGCTTGTTATCTGTTTCAGTTGAAAAAAATGAAACATTATTGTGGCATATGCAAAGAAATTAAGAACCAATTGGATAGCAGGACTTGGGTGGGATAATCTTTCCTTCTTTTTGATTTCTCAAGTATATATGTCTCTTACACTTGCAATATTTTTGTTATAATAAGTTTCATTGAATTAGGTGCGCTGTAATGGATGTAAAGTTTGGGTCCATGCAGAGTGTGACAAATTCTCAACAAACGATTTTGAGGTCTTCTTATGTCCCATCTCCATTTTTTCCACTAATCATATGCATTCCTACATATAAATCTATGTAGAGTATATAAATTAAATTTGTTTGGTCATAAAATGTTTCCCTGTGCTAGGATCTGGGAACCAGTGATTATTATTGCCCTGAATGCAAAGCAAGGTTCAATTTTGAATTATCTGATTCAGATAACAAACAGACTAAAGCTAAGTAAGTAGTTTATTCATTTAGCTTGAAAATGTTTATTTGTAATTCGCCAGAAAATTGATGTGTTACTTTCAAATATCTAAGAAGAACGCAATTTGTTGATACAGAGATAACAAAAAGAACGGTAACTTTGTACTGCCTAACAAGGTTGCTGTTGTGTGCTCTGGCATTGATGGAATTTATTTTCCAAGTCTTCATCTGTAAGCATTAACACCCGTGGCTTCTGGCTATATTTACAAGTATTCAGGGTGTTTTTCATTTGCTGGCATCAATAATCTAGTTTTTTTTTTTTAAACCATTATTCCCCCCACATTGTTGCAGAGTTGTTTGCAAGTGTGGGTATTGTGGAACGGAAAAACAGCCACTCAGTGAATGGGGACGACATACGGGGTCCAAATCCAAAAACTGGAAGGCTAGTGTCAGGGTAAAAGGTTCCTTGATACCTCTTGAACAATGGGTTTGTACTTGAATCTGACCTTTTGCTTTATTACTTTTAACTTGTTATCTTGGAGCATGTAGGGATGGATATATATACATATATGTATCTCTTGTAAATTTTGGTGATTCTGTATTGAGGGAAGATGTATACATCTAAAAGAAATTTTTGGCCCAACAGATGCTGGAGATGGCTGAATATCATTCTCGTAGTGTTGTTCCTACCAAAGCCCTTAAGCGTCCGTCTATCAAAGTACGGAAGCAGAAGTTGCTTACTTTCCTACAAGGTCATTTTCTAACCCTTAAAACTTAGAAATTTGGGGAGATGCTCCATGTTGCCACATCTATGGCAGCATGAATGCAATATACTGACTTTGCAGTTCTTTAATGTGATAGAAAAATATGAACCTGTCTGTACCAAGTGGACAACAGAAAGGTGTGCAGTGTGTCGATGGGTCGAAGATTGGGACTACAACAAGATTATTATATGCAATAGGTATTATCTAATATGAACTTCAAAAACATTTCCAGTTAAAGACAAGTTTTATAATTACAGTGCATGTGAGTTGGTAATCCTCTGGCCTCTCAATACCGAGGGCATCTAGGCTGATCCAGCATTTTGTAATTGTCCAATAGCAAATGTTTTCTCTAGCCCTCAGCTTCCATAACATTTCACATCTACTAATATCAAGTAACTAAATGGTTAATTGTTCATCCACGAGCACCAGAGTGAGAATACATTTCATTGCTGAACTTTTTTGTTGCCCGGTTTCTTCCTATCCCTTGAAGGTTGTTTTTCTTTATTTATTGGACAAATCCTGAAACATTTTTCAAGCTAAATTAAAAATTAGTTAATTATGGCTTTAATTGTTTTTTTAGACATTGTATATAAATAGTGGAAAATCCACAAATATAGTACTGATTTTACGTTGTTACTCTCAGATGTCAAATAGCCGTGCATCAAGAATGCTATGGAGCAAGACATGTTCGTGATTTTACTTCATGGGTCTGTAGAGCCTGTGAGACACCTAATATTGAGCGGGAGTGCTGCCTCTGTCCTGTGAAAGGCATGAATATTTTGTCACTTACCTATCTTATAAGTCTTGATGATCCTACTTTATTTGTCTACTTTTGCAATAGAACAGTTTCAATAGTGTATTCCTCAGCCTTCTCATCGCTGTAATACATAGATGATATGCTGTAGATCCCATTAATTTCCTTGTCTTCATATTGTCAAAGTTTTGATGAATTTTGAGTTGGTGGAAGCAAGTTAATTGCAACCTTCAACTGCTTCAGCTTAGAAATGAAAAATTAGAAGGGAAATAAAAGAAAAGCAGGAGAAATTATTCTGGTACTGAGATACTCTAATCGTATAGGTTAAAGTGTGGATAATTAGATTTGTGTTTGTTGTGTTCCAACCGTGCTGAATCGTGCTTTTTATTCCCGTATGATTATTGTAGATTACAGGACAAAAGCAAGGCAAGATGCTACATTTGATACAGAAAAGAACCTCTGAACTGAACAGTGAATAGTTTATTTGAAACTGAGTGCTGGTGTTGCTTTGCAAAATTCACTAATCTGTAATTCGGAGTGAATGTCTTATAGTTCGGAAAATACCCAATTATTTCTGAAGTATAATATTAGCTCAAGCATGTTATCATTCCTCTGGACTAGCTTTTAACTCATGTTGTTTAATATAGGGGGTGCGCTGAAGCCTACGAATGTTAAGCCACTATGGGTTCATGTTACTTGTGCCTGGTTTCAACCTGAAGTTTCTTTTGCAAGTGATGAAAAGATGGAACCTGGCCTCGGAATCTTGAGAATTCCTTCAAGCTCTTTTGTGAAGGTAGCGTTGTCCCATAATCGTTGTTGTCACGTGACTCAAAAATGGAATGATTTCATTTTTATAATGTTTATATTATATATATTTTTTATTGGAGGCTGGCCTTGGATTCTGATGATGTTATATTAAGGTGTGTTTGATTGACTTTATTTTTTATAGAAAATGTCATTTTTTCCACCCAAGTTCCTACTTTTTGAGTGTATGATTGTCATTTTGTTCCATGAAAAATATATTTCAAAATTAAAAATTAAGCAAATCAAACACATTTAATTGACAATTTTCATGCAAATAAGACTTACCTAGAACTTATTTTCTTCGCATTCAAGTTTCATGCTTGCAATCAAACATAATCTTATCTGTTGTCAATTGAATTTTGCGCTGACTTTTAAATTTCAGATTTGTGTAGTTTGCAAGCAAATTCATGGTTCCTGCACACAGTGTTGCAAGTGTTCCACCTATTACCATGCAATGTGTGCATCGAGGGCAGGTTATCGTATGGAGGTGAGGATGATTTCATCGACTAATTTATTATTATTATTTATATTCTTAACGTTTGCATTATAGAGCTGCCTCATATTAGTCAATGACGGGTAACAATAACTCACTCTCACTGTTCAATTTTATATCTGAAACATTTTCTTGTGTGACTTGCATGCCTGTTGATAGTATGTTGCCTAGTATTTTTGGTTAGTTGTGTATTATCACTTCTACCTTTAGTTTGAAAATCTAAGGGTTAAAAAGACTGTCAGTCACTCAATTTTATATCAAAGTTTCATGTTAGTCAACAAGCTTATTTTGTTTCGAAGTGGATGCTTGGTCATATACACTAATCCAAATTTTGCAACTTAAAACAAGCCAAGACAACTACATATTTTCCTTCTAGGTTCTGATGAGTGTGTGCGTGTGTATTACTTGAGGTCATTGCTTTATTCTAAATGTTTTTTTCAAACTGCAGTTGCATTGCCTGGAAAAGAATGGTAAACAAATCACGAAAATGGTTTCATACTGTGCCTATCACAGGTATTGCTCCTTGGAATTTGGTATTACAGTTAGTGTTATGGATGCAAAAAAACAAAATTGTTTCCGGAAATGTTTGGATAACTTACTCTTTTTGGCCTTACTGTCAAAATAAGTTACTTATTTCTAACTTTGACCATTAAAAAATTTATTGTAAAACTTTTAAGCCTACTGAAATATGCTCAGTATCTTCTTTTCCAAGGGGTTGGTGGGCATTTGAAAACTAAGCTATGCCCTTTAGGGAAACTTAATGTTGCTTACTATTTTGGCATTTGTGCTTTGTGAAGGGCTCCAAATCCAGATACAGTTCTAATCATAGAGACTCCCAAAGGAACTTTCTCGACTAAAAGCCTTCATCAAAACCAAAGGCACACCGGTGCAAGGCTTATTTCATCAAGCTGGTTGAAACACCAGGAAGCTCCAATAGTCGAGTTTGATGAGGTCGATCCATTCTCCTCTTCAAGGTGTCGGGTCTTCAAAACATCAAACAGGGTATGCGCTAGAAACCAATATACGGCATATAATCTTTGTATGTATTACTGGAAAAAGTAACAGTGCAAATAAACATCATGTCAGTTCCATTTTAATAATTTCCAGGCAAATGTAAATTTAACAGTAGTGGCTCTAAATCACTTTTTCATCTTTCCTGTGCCATCTGTTTTCCAGCTGACAAGAGAGGAGGCCATTGCCCACCAAATCATGGGACCTCGTCATCATTCTATAAGTGCAATACAAACCTTGAATGCAAACAGGGTAAACTTCTTTTCATCCTTCTCTTTTTTTCCCTCCTTTTCTCGATAAAGTTAAATACGTTTTCATTTTTGCATGTGCTTCGATCTATTATTTTGAAGTTAGACCAGGAAATCCTATGCAAATTCTTATTTAGTTTGTAACCCAAGTAAAGAAAAAACTAAAATCCTTGTTTTTTCCATTCTGAAACAGAAAATAGAGGAGCCTAAGACCTTCTCTACCTTCAAAGAACGACTGCGCCATTTACAGGTATTATTTTATTAATCATGTTCAGTGGGTGGCAACTGGTAATGGTTGGTTAAGGAGCTGAATCTCACTTCCTAATTGTACATTTTATTCCAGAGAACAGAAAAGGATCGGGTATGCTTCGGTAGATCTGAAATACATGGATGGGGCCTTTTTGCAAGTAGAAACATCCTAGAAGGGGAAATGGTAATTGCTTGTAACTATTTCTTTTTAGACGGCATATAAAATTCAGAAAGAAAATCTTTTCCCTGTATCACTTGAGGAGAAATTTGATGCATGTCCATATACACGAGGTTACTACTTAGTGGACTATTTGGTTGTGGCCAGGTTGTGGAATATCGTGGGGAACAGGTTAGGCGCAGTGTTGCAGATCTTAGAGAAGCTCGCTATCGAAGAGAGGGCAAAGACTGCTATGTGAGACGATTCTTTCTGAAACTAAATTGGAACCCCCACCCCCTTCCCCTCTCCCCGAGTCATTTCTTAAGTGGGAAAAATTTCATGCGCAGCTATTCAAAATCAGTGAAGAAGTTGTGGTGGATGCCACAGATGCAGGAAATATTGCACGATTGATCAACCATTCAGTAAGTATTGCCAATACAGGTCTATTTTGCATTACAAATACAGTTCAATTCCCAAGAAAATTGCAACTGGGAGGAGAAATTCTTTCTGTTGATCTTTTCTAGATAGTAGGGATTTCCATCAAGAATTCCTATGTTTCTAGTCGTTTTATCTACAAATCTTTTGCGATTTTGTGGCTAAGTTGAGATTCCACAAAATATATTTTTTCGATCTTAACTGTTGTCGATTGTTTTTCCTCAGTGCATGCCCAACTGCTATGCAAGGATCATGAGTGTAGGTGACGATGAAAGCCGGATTGTTCTTATTGCCAAGACAAACGTGTCTGCTGGCGATGAATTAACGTATGTCTCTCTTCACGTGTACACGTGCATTCATAGCTATTTAATGCAAAATAGTTTTCTTACAATTTCTTTTGGTTGATTTTATTACAGGTATGATTATTTGTTTGATCCGGACGAGGCGGAAGAATTCAAAGTCCCTTGTCTGTGTAAAGCTCAAAACTGCAGAAAATTCATGAATTAGGTTGCATTCAGTATAACCATTTGTTTCTCCTAAAGGAATTCTATCAGCCTGGCCTGATGTATTGCAATTTTGCTGCGTAGGGAAAATGTAAATCTCTTTTGTTTTTTTAAAGCATGTTTTTATTAAACCATAATAAAAGCAATGAGATTCTGGTATTTCATATTTTACAGAAATTTAAGCACATCGAAATAATTATTCTTTTTCCCCCCTGAAACAAAAAAAAAAAAAAGGTATCTTACAGAGATCTAAAATAGTTGCAGCAAACTGAGAAAGTGGTTATTCTTCATTTATCAACAATTCATAATTCAAAATAACAAAATCTATATGCTCCGGTCTATTATCTTCCCTTAAAAAAATAATTTCCTGTTTGGTGAAGTTTAATATTTTGATAAAAAGTCAGGTTGAAGTTAACTGTTACCCCATATTTATGAGATTAACAACATTTTAAATCACATATTTTATTAATTTCTATCAGAATCTACTAAAAATCTGTTGTTTAATTACACTAACAAAACACGGGCTTAAATGTTGGAGAATTAGTGTTCTCTATACAAGAATGAAAAATTATGAAAGTAGATTATGTGAATTCTTGACATGTTTCAATTTCTTTTACAGAGTAAATTTTGCTAGTAAAAAAAAGTAAATTTGAATATATTCCTCAGATAATTTAAAAGTAACTTACTTGTAACTAGTGTTCTAAAACGTGCGTCTAGAGGTTAAGTTTTATCTTGGTGCTTAGTTACACTCCACATTTTTAAGCTCTGCTTGAAGTAAAACTTTGTGGTTTATTGACGCTTTAAACTTTTTAAAACACAGATTATAATTACAACCAAACACGTTGAAGAAGCCAAACATCACTCACCAGCAACTACGGGAAAAATTGTAGTAGATGCATATGCAAGTTCTCTTTTCCTTCTACAATCTATTCGAGCAGTCCACGATCTGAATTCACAATTTGACCTACAAACCATTTCCCAAATTCACTTCTTTCATAACAGAACAATACATATATGCTATGTTCGACTCGATCATACTGGACGTATTTAATGAGCAATTCTGTTAAATAATACATACCAAACATGCCTTTACCGTATTCACTTCAGCAAAACTTAGAAGACAGAGATGAATTTTACCTTTTGATGTCCTCAGACCCGAGAGTACATTTTCGTGCTTGCTCGGAGGGTACTCTGATAAAAATATCTTCTTGTTTTGCCCTTTTGAAGACTGTTGTCTATTGCCCATCGTTTGGTCATCAGAGAAATTATTTTTTATGGTTTTCCTGTAGTGGCTTGAATATAAAAGGCATTAGGGCTCAAGAATTTGTTGGAGTATAAATCTGCAATCACATGGCAAAACCCAAGCCAATAGCCTCATTACTTTGTGTCCAAATATTGTCAACACATTATTGACTTGATCGTGACGATGGTTTTAGTCGGGACACAACTCAATATCTTGTTTAATACTAATTGTGATTGTTGTTGGAAAAGTGAATAAAGTCCCAAGTCGATTTAGATATGGTGTAGACTAGTCGATCCACATAAAGATATGGTATAGATAGGTTGAAGTTGTATAGAATTGCAATAAGAGGCTCAAGTCAAAACTCAAGAAGAATATAGACTATACAAAAAACACGTCCACGGAGGCAAAATGCAAAATTATAGTATATACTTTAAGACATTGGGACAAGTGTAGAGATGACAGACGCAGAAGAAAGAAATCTAAGAGAATATCATTTAAGAAAATATTACATTTTTTGTCAATTTGAATTTATAAAATTTCAAAATTATAGATACTCCAGGAATTTGTTTTGAACAATAAACAATTTCTTTCTGTTGTTGTTTTAAATGTCTTTTTAGAAAATAAAATATAATGTAGTGCCTAAATTACCTTGAATGATAAAAATAACAAAAAATAAATTTCCCATTAGTCCAACTCAAGATTTAAACGGGCTGGCCCAGTTATGCAGACTGGTTAATTAATCCGGACCTGGTCCAGATAGTTGTGCATCTTGGTTCACTTCATGGTTCTTTTGCCGGCGACCCGATCGACTCGATTGCCACCTCTATGTACAAGTTAAGCGCCTTCTTGAATATCTATATTACTGCCAAATGTTAACAAAGTTTTACTAGTTCATCTTTTCAAGGTCGATAAAAAATAATTAAATTTTTAATTATATGTTCAATTATTGTATTTTAAATCCACTGTCGGTCTTCATGAAAAACACGTATTATCGAATCATGTCAAATTATCATAGTACTTGGTAGTAGGTGCATAGGGCTCAACAACTAAAGAAAGAACCTAAGTTGATAATTTATTAATGGGTAAATAGCACAGAACATCCATACCTTTCAATGTCATTGTGCAATACGTCATTTCCTTTCATTTTTTTACATTTTCACCCCCACTTTCCACCTTTTATTAGGCAAAATGTCATTTTATCCATTTTTTCAATAAAATACGATTTTACCCTCATATTCAAATATAACAAAAAGAAAAGATGAATAACCAATTGTAACTATGATCCTTAAGTTTTTAAAAAATTACAAAGAAATCATAAATTTTCCATCACCACCATTTTTACAACCTACCAAGCTGCCACCTATAGATCCACACAGCACCCTTTCGGCCACCACGCTCACCGGACTCCACACCACCAACCTTGTTTTACTCCCCCACCGTCCTCTCCAGCACGAATTTGAAGATTGGAGCACTTATGACCAATCAATTTTGACCAAACAACTCTCTCTGTACATCATGTCCGTGGAGAGTTTTGGACCAGAAATTGAAATGGTTGGGGGATAATTGGTTCAATTATATTCATACCCATTATCGTTTGGGTTTGTTCATGATTCGATTGATGTCAATTTGAGGATTTAGTGTTGTGGATGCATGAATTGAATGAAAGAGTTTGGCAAAATGGAGTCGCCACTATCGAATGTCTAGATTACAGTAGAATGATTTGAGGCATGTTTAATTGATGTGAGGTCATGCGTAGGTGGTGCGCGACCGTAGGGTTGCCGTGAAGTGTTGTATACGACCGTTTGGTATCTTAGGCCGCAAATATAATTGGTTTCAACAGATTTTGTGACCAATACTGTGGGAGAAGATGTTGGGAGAGAGTGAAGCGAGGCTAGTGGTGGTGGAGTTCGGTGGGTGTGGTGGCAGAAAGTGGTGCTATGTGGATCTATAGGTGGTGGCTTGGTGGGGTTGTGAAAGTGGTGGTGGTGGTGGTGGTGGAGAGTTTATGATTTATCTGTAATATTTTGAAAAATTTAGAATTATGATTGCAGTTAATTGTTTATTTATTTATTTATTTTGTTTCATTTGAATAGAATTGGTAAAATGGTCATTTTATTAGAAAATAGTTGAAAATGACCTTTTGCACAATGAAATGTGGAAGATAAGGGTGAAAATGTCAAAAAATGAAAGGTATGAACGTTTTGCACAATAATATTGAAAGATATGAACGTTTTGTGCTATTTCTTGATAGATAGGATCTGTAAAGAGATTTGAATTTATTTCTCGCCTTTAAATCAAAATCGTATTTAAAATAATATTAAATAAAAAAATAAACGTGGAGGAAATCTGAAAGGAAATGAGATATTTTGATTCTTGCCCTTGCCTTGATCCCACCAGATTGTCAATTGTTCCCACCAGATTGTCAATTAAAGGCGACCAAGTGTTCGTTACTGTTTGTCTATCTTTATTTTAAAATTAATTTTTTCTCAAATCCATATTTAATCACACATTCCTGCGATAAAATATTTTACACGTAAATAAAAAACTTTTTTCATACTTTTTAACCAAACATCCTTTAAAAATCCACTATTCAAGACTCATTTCAACATGAATCATGCTACATGTACATTTTATTTGACAACACGTTTGATATTGTACCACGTGTCTTAACATGACTGGACAAAACGTTTTGCACAATAATATTGAAAAATATGAACGTTTTGTGCTATTTACACATTCATCATCGTATCTATTCATCGGTAGAGCCTATCGCACCGGGCTTGCCTAGTGCGGTTTATCTCTTATGTGTGGTTTGCAAGCCCGCACATGGAACGAAGTTTACACAGTACGCACTCACGAGTAGCGGCTGCGAGTTCTTATGTCAACAAAAAAATAATTTAAAAAATATATATATAAATTGTCAATTCGATTCATGATCCCCTTCTCTTTTGTAGTGTTATCACTATCATAGCATCCAACCATCCTCAATTTGGATGTGTTTTAACTGCATACTACCTCTTATTTGGAAATTTGATTTTATTAATCCATGGATTTGGTAAAGCAATTATCAGTGGAACATTCTTCTTCTTCTTCTTCTTCTTCTTCTTCTTAATATTATTATTTTTTAAATTCTCTAGCATTTTGTGTCCATTAGCCCTTATTTGATAGTTATTATGAAAGGACGAGAACCTCACAAGGTAACACCGAAGTAACGTACACTTGACTTCACTTGGCGTATTCATTGGTTACGGTAATCTCTCCTTTTCAACATATTGAGATAGTCGTGTTTAAATTTGCTATTTATTGCTTGAAAAGTCTTTACCATTGATTGTCTTCGTTTGGAAGCGTAGACCCCGAAAATGGGGTCTAAGCCGGTTTCTTTGTAGCTGTAAGAAGAGTCTCTGTCCCGTGATAGAAGTCAATCACGAAACCATTAAGAAAGATGGTAGCACTTGTCTCTTTGTTAGATAATTGTCAAGATGTTTTATAATTGAAAATTTTTGGGTGTATTTAACATGTATAATAATGCATTATCAACATGTTAAAATTGAAAGTTTTACCTGTAATTATCTTTTATATTAATTTTTGACTGTTAACTGTCAAACGTCGAGTAAGTGTTTATTAAGAGATTCAAGTTTATGAGTTTAAAAGGTAAGTTAAAATCATATATTTGAATTTTGATTGCACAATTTTCATAATCACAAGTTGGAAAGTCTCGTAATTTATTTGCTAATTTGGTTTCTATACACTTATAAGCGGAATAATGCTATTCATAGTCAACTATTGCAATAGTCATCTTATGTGGCGACTTGTTATTTGAGACATTAATTTCCTATAAGTCAGTCGCGTCAAATAACAAGATAATACCTCAAATAACAAACTACTACATAAGATGATTACTGTAGTCGCTAACTATTAATAACATTACTTCTTATATGTGAGTACCTCTCTTTAGAAAATGGGTAAATTGACGAGATCTGTGGAATAAGAATTCAAGCACGGGAGGGTAAAAGAACTGGAACCAACCTAATCAAACTAGAACCAGCCGGTTCGGTTTGATTCTTACACAACTTTTAAACTCTTTTGGTTCTTAAAATCAAGAACCTAGTTCTAATCCAATCGTTTATAACTAATTATGTTTATTTGTTAATTT
>CAIGRP010112291.1:0-16124 GCA_903798385.1 Fraxinus cuspidata
TTAGTTTATTTCCTTTTAAAATTTAGTTTCCTTATTTTAGTTTCCTTTTATTAATAGGAGTATTGTACACTTTTCAAAACAATCAATCATATATCAATACAAAACAAGATTATTCCAATATAATTCTTATTGCAAGAATCTCTAAACGCTTCCGCACTCAAAAGTAAAACAAATATCAACATCACCGGTTTCAATGTCAGCACATACAATTATACGTACACCAGGATACAGATATAAAAGCTTCAAACTTGAGGGTTGTATCTAATCTTTGGCCCTACAATATCATTAATTCAAGAACATTTTGAAGTGATTGTCCAAAGACATCTAGAAGAAACTCAAAATTCTGATGTTCATCCTTTAGCCAAATGTAATAGAAATCATGCTTTCACAACCTACTAATACGGTAATACCACAATCTTATTTCATGTGTATGAATCTCATTTCCTAAATCTTCAATGAAATGAAAATTTCTATTTAGTCAAATGAAGATATAGTGTCGTAACCCGAGACGTCGAAGAAAGAACCTCTCGAAGACCTTTTCAAGCATTCATTAATAGGTAATCCTGGACCCTTATTGGCAGCAAGAAGCCTGGTCACGCTTTGGCGACCACCAGAGAGAATACTCTTGCGCTCAACTTTAACTTCAGCTCGAGATGCTTCAATTGTTTCTATAAACGGGTTTCTTTATTCTTCATTGGGAAGACAAGGTTGAACAGAATCTCATACAGATGGAAGTTTGAACAGAGACAGGTTTTTAGCCAATTTTCTATTCTCAGGATTCTCAGAATCTTCATTTACCTTCCTGGTCTGATTAAATAAGACACGGGACAACACTATTAGGTAGAATACTAAAATAGTAACTCCAAATGACTACCATTCAGAAGATGAAAACTCGCATTTACCTTGGACGCTACTTATGAAAATAGTTACTTACAAAAAGCAAGCACCGTGATCAGACTGTGTAGAATAGAAAATGTAGATGAAGTACCTGGACTTCATCCAGGTTGACTTCGTTTTCCTTGAGAATTGAAAAAAATGCCCTCTAGGCAATCATCAGTTGGCTTGTAATGTCCACTATAAGGTGAGATCCGCTGAAGAAAAGTGGTTGCATTAGATCATAATGTATTATTGTGGAATCCTACTCTATATTAGCAAATTGTATTTTGAAGAGTTACATTTGACTGCAATATATCAACACCAAGACTAACGATTAGTGCCCCAGACTGTACCTTGAGCACTTCATCTTCTACCACGAGCCTCCAAGCAGACAAAGTAGCCCCTCCCACGAGGAAGATAGAATGATGGAACAATCCTTTCTTTTTCTGAAGGTAGTAAGAATATAGATGTAACAATAAATCAAAAGTTTCAATCCTTTATCTACCTCTCCAGTGTAGAGTATCTTGGATTAGCTCATCATGAAAATACATTTCAACTCTGGTGATCCATATTCCTTTTAAGGGGTTTTCTAGATTTTTTGTGCAATTCTTTTTTCCATCAATCACCACGTACTCGCAAGTTTCCCTCTCTAACTGAACATAGGAAATAAGAGTAAAGAAAAGAAACTGAGAACACCAATTAAAATGCATGGATTGAAATAGAGCAATTAAGACAATAAAATCAAGATGTTGCTAGAAGGTTGCATTTCAATTTACATTACCCATAAAACTTAAATAAATGCAATTTTTTTATCACATACTGGTCTGAGATACTCGATGTGTTGTTCATGATGCTTTGATTTTGGGCACTCTTCAAGATCAATCTCTCTGCTGTCTCCAAGATCCAACATGTAGATATATTGAAGTTTTAACATTTTTCCACTTTAGATTATAATTAATTAATTACTCACCAGTCTAGTTTAAATAAACAAACCAATATTGTAGTTTTCCTAGACAACATTTTTGGGCATAGAAAGGCATGAAATGTTAATGTCAGTGCAAGTTTATGAACCTCACTCAAATATTCTTAACCGCGGATTTGGTGCTTTCATAGTTCGATAACGGCATAAGCGTATAACATTTATTTTCCTTAAATCCACTACAAATGGCTGGCATGCTTCACCACTTTAGATAAACTATGATACTGCCAATATAAATCAAAGTTGTAAGACATCGGATGAGTTGAAGAAGTGCTGACCAGCGGTACTTTTACGCCACTCTTCATAATATGAAAGTGAGTTGTGTCCATAAAGGTGCCTTGGATCAATCTAGATAATGAGCATAAAAATATATATCAACTCCTAAAATACTATTATCAGATAATGACATGTAGCTTATTATTAAACAAAGTTCACTGCAGGAAGCATGAAGAAAATAGTAACTCACAACTTTAATCCAGTGGTTAAAGGCCAATGTTAGTGCCTTGGCATCTATAGAAAAACCCCTGCCCACCTATCCATATATTTAGTTGAAGATAAATCATCAAATGCAATCCTTTTCAAGAGAAAAAATAATAATAAAACTTCTATTATTGCCACTAAATTGCTAATAAGTTTTCCATTTTATAAAAAGGGTTACAAGAAGAAATCATTTTTATACCCTGGAAGCATTCAAACCAACACGATTCCACCACTAGGTTGCTGTCCCTACCTCAACTTTGGATAGCTTTCCTTCATCGGAGATATTGAAAAGGGCAAACCCATCAGGGGTTTCGAACAACAGTAACTTTCTTCGGTTCCCACGGAATAAAGCAAGGGAGATTTCAATTCTACAGTCAAGTGTACACACCCACAAACAAAAATACATATAAAAGTATATAGAAGGGGAAAAGGTACATGATGGGAATGGAGGTACCGGGTGGGTCTCGTTCAACATCGGCAGTAGCCCACCGGTCGAGCTCACCATTGTCGTCATCACTGCCATCTTCACTCAACTCTCTTCAATTATTTATGTCCAAATATCAAAACTAATAAAAAATAAATAAAAAATTATTAATATCTTGATTCAAGAAAAAGTGAACACGGTTTTAAAGAGGGGAGTGACAATTACCTTAGTATGGGCGAAACCCATTGCTTCGACATTCGATTTGTAGACAGCACAAAAATGGTGGTCGCAATCTGAGTCCACTGCTGCTAAGGTTTGTTCGAAGAAGAAGGAATGATGCAAAAGAAAATCACAGAACAAAGGAGAGAGTCGACTGCTGTTAGGCTTTGCCAGCAGTAAATGGCTGCCTCTGTAGAGAGATATTTAGCTTTATTCGATCAACAGTAGAAAACGTTCATGAACAGTGGGACAAGTACACATCAATTCCTATTTATTCTCCTAAAATTAATTTTTATCTCTCTTACAAAGCGCTATTTATAGGGAGAAAATGTGGTTAATTTGACCTACTTTTGTTGAATTTTTCAATCTTTTAAATTCAGAAAATGGGCCCCACTGGTCACCTTTCCCAACTTTCTCATCAACAACTTATACATGCCACCTTAGCATCTGAAACAGTACATAGTGTATTGGAAATGTGAAAGAAGCCGAGCATTTTTCCAATGAACAGTGGAGGAACCGGTTTGGAACCAGCCTAGTGTGAAAACGGCCCAAGAATGAACAGAGAAACTCCATCATCTATTTTATAGTAGGACTAGTCGTTGCCCATGAAATGCACGGGTTGTGTTATTTTGAAGATAATGTTAATAGGTTTAAAGTTAGGATGATGCTACACGTACATAATGCGGTGTCCATAACGGTATCCACCCCCTCACATGGAGGGGACCCACTTCGAATATATTACATTTTTATTCGAAGTGGGTCCCCCTCCATTTGAGGGAGTGGACACCGTTATGAATATCGCATTATGTACAAATAGCATATTCCTTCTTATAAAGTAGAGTAATATGGTTACCAGGAATCCAAGTTGAAGAACTGTGCTTTTATCTTCCCAGTAGTAGTGGGAGATTATTTCTGGCCATGCAATTCAAAATTGTAGAGACCTCAAATCTATCAAAGATTATGAAACAAAATGAGATCAACAAATAAAGTGTTCTGACAAATATGTTTATTTATTTTATAACTCAATCTTGAGATCTAATCGATAACACCAAAGGATTATTGGAGGAAAGAAAATATTGAAAGCTTAACGTAACATGTTCTCATGCATATGATCACATTTATTGTAAACCAGTCCTATGACCTAATGGATAACATTTTAACATAAACATTGGAGAAAAAGAAACATGAATGAGAACGATATACTCCACCAATTAACTGACATTGACAACTGGCCAAATATTTCAGGGGCAAATGAATAAAAGTTACATTCAGCAAGAATCGGTAAAGAAGAAATGTAATGGTTCATCATAACCCAAAGAAGATCGAGCACATTGAGTAGCAACACACCAAAATCCACCAAAACAAAAGACAAATAATAATCTCTAACCATAGTAATGTTATTTTATTTGATTGAATCGTTTATTTTTCTTGTTTCTCCTGAAATTTCTTCAATGTTCATTTCTACATTATGAGGCAAGAAAAGAATAAAACAGTTTCCTTTGTAGATGTTACTCATAGTGAAAACTTATAATGCAATATGAATATTCTATTTTGCCGTTGCCTTGCCAGAACTGCACGACAGAAAACCTTTCATGCCAAGGAAGCATTGTAATAAGCATGAGCAAATAAAACTTATTAGGTACGTAGAATCAATAGATGCATATATATATCTTTCATTTGTGAAGTTAACTGATTTTGATGCCTCCAATCATTCTCAGAGCTATTTGAAGATAGGCTAGAAAGAAGGGCTTATAGGACAAACAAGAAAAGTATTACTTTCAAAACATGATTGTTTTTTGGATAAAAACTTCAAATTGAAATTCTAATGTCCATTGGTATATAGTTTTATTCACTTATTGTTGCAATTAGTTAAATAAACCTAAAGTGAAGAATGCTCATATTGTTACCGTCTTCTCAACCAGAAATTAAAGAACTATCTAATGTATGTTTTCGATTATTTTAGGCATGCAAGGAAGGCTGAATCTATTAGTGACATCATTATGGATGAACTATTCGAGTAGTTTGAAATTCCTAAGATATTGACAAAAAAACATTTGCACCAAGTCAAGGAAAATATTGGAGGTCTATACATTATTCTGTCCAATTTATCAATCTACCTATGGTGTAATTTGTGGATTATAAATTAAACTGTTGATGATAAAAGCTTAGCCATTAGTGGTCTTTTTAGAAACCTCAACATTAAAACTCCATGAATAAGATTAAGAGATGGTGAAACCTTTGTTTGTTCACGCTCAAGTGAGAACAACTATCCATAAAAGTTAGGTTTTTGGAAACCGATTTATCTCGTTTGACACAAGAAAAATTACCTCATTGCAAGACATAGCAAAGGTGAATCAATGACAAAGAGACAAAATGAAGAATTGGAGTTAAAACCTAGGTCATATGAAAGGATGAAAAAGAGTAAGGAAAATCAAACCTCTGTATATATAAGATTCACAAGGTATGCATACTTAATTTTTGAGTCTTCTCTTTTGTAACAAAATAAGGAGATATTTAACGACGGGGCTAGCTTCATCCTTTCCACCACTTTCAACTCATCATCAGCGGGATTTCCTTCCTGCATGATTGCAGATGACTTACACTCCATCATGCATAGAAAATTACAAATGAGGAGTTCCAAAATACAACATATTTACGGCAATAGAAATGATTCATTCCTTACCGGCTTTCTCCATTGCCCGTGCTATTCCCCAATTTCTCATTCACCATTTGCAGAGATTATGCCCACCTAGAATTCAGATACACGAATTAGAGCAAAAAGAAAGAAAGTGAAAAAAAATGAACATTGGTATCTTAGCTAAGAAATTGCCTTCTGACATGATTAATAATTAGAAAGCAACAAGAATGGTGCAGCAAATAGAATCAGAAACAATTTGAAGCATGCATTTCTCAGCTTAATGGAATAAGTCTTGAAAAATGTGAATACCAGTTTCACATTGGCCGAGAAATAAAATTAGGGGGCTAATACAATGATTAGGGGTGGGTGTGTATGTGTGTAATTTCTATAGGTGTTTTAGTGTCGAGCTGGATTTCTTTGCTAAAACTTCATGGTTATCAGAATTAGCATAGTAATTGAACAGATGAAGGAACCAGGAGATGCCAATGGAGGGGATTATTTGGGTGAACCTGGTGGCTAAAGTCTTCTTGGAGATCTTAAGGTATCGTCTATACGGATTCTTCTTCAGGTCGAAAAATGCTTGAGTTTTCCTTGCGAAAAACCCCACGAAAAAAGCTTTCAATTGTTTGCAACAATACAATAGTCAATAGATATAATAAATTCCCAAACTTATGAAATACAAACTCCAAAAATTAAAATAGTTCATAAGATAAATAATATATATTACATATTCATCAAGATAGTACTTGTCACATGAGTTATGGAGCTCAAAGAAGAAGTATAACTGTAGAGAAAAAGTTATAAGAGGTTCTACTTTTGTTACGACAAGAATTTATTATATAACCAAGTATTAATAAGAAACATACCATTGTGGCCACAACAAAAAATAAATAAATAAATAAATAAAGGTAACTTGAAACAATGATTCCCAGCAATATATCTTTGTACCTGTCAAGTTAAGAGGTAAATCAGTCTTTTTTTTTTTTTTCTTTCCTTGCAAAAGAAGAATAGACTAAATAGAAATACAAAAAAAATCGATAACTCAATGAGATCTCAAAATATTGTAAATGTTTGATAAATAAATCAGTTTGAGATGCTATTTTTTGTTAAAGCCAAACATTTGCTCAGGTGTTCTGTCATCACATCTTCCACAAAAATGATTATTGCATTATGATGTCATCCTTGCATTTGTACTTCTAAATAATAAAATTCTCACCGCAATTAATGTCTACTTTATGTGTTTATCATCAAGGTTGCAGTCAGTTTAGGAGAAGATCTTTAACCATTACATTGTGATTAAACAGCTAGAGAGAATTGACATGACGTACTCCGTGTGGCTGAATAACTTTGAAGTAAAAGAAGGGGCATTCAGACGCAAAAAAATTGTCATGAGTTTAAACAAAACATATATATTAAATAGTTATATGCTTAAACAATTGGGAAGATTTCTTCAAATAACCATTATGTAAATTGCAGCAAAAAGAATTCAAGTAGTGAAGCACATGTAACTGAAAGAATATAGAGCCTTGTTTATATATATCGTTACAGCAAGAACCAATATATGTCAATGGGAAAAACATTATATAAAGAAAAACAGATATTCAAAATTTGGAATTGGAGGAACCTAATGACATCAAATTGCTGTTATGAGGTTTTCTCATTTATTTGTTCAAGTAGGAATGAAAAGACTATAATTTTGCACCTTTTGCTTTGTATTCTTGAGAAAAAAATGATCTTCGAAGAATATTTTGGGAAATGCAGTCAAATCAACAACTTGGTCAGAATGTAATACAATGAAAAGTAACTAAAAAATCTTACCGCAAGTGTCACATATCACAGCCAAGGCTACAAGACAGCATGATTGGACAAACTACTGCAATAGTCTAGTTTTATGATCCTGTGCGATCAAGGTAGATATGAATAATTAGGCACTATTCACCCTTACAAAACAAAGTAATGGACAATAAATGCCCGTATTGCAAGCCAATGAAGTAAGAGACAATAGCCACCACTGCACTACAATGAATGTAGAATGAGGTTAACAGTAATAGTGGCAACAACAAAATAGCTTAAAATGAAGTAAAATTATGCTTTAGATGCAAGCATCATCTTCTTTAGTCACATGCTTTAGAGAATTTCCTAATGAGATATCTTCACAACTGAGCCTCAAATATGCGGACCAGAATAGTAATCATTATGTTTTTGTTTTTATCATATGGGTGGAGAAAGTTGCAATGAGAAATCATAATATTAATTTACTTCTTTCTTCATACAATGTGGTTCTACTAAGAATTAATTACGTTGAATTGCAAGGAAAATAAATGTGCAAACCTTAAAATCCCTTCAGGATGAAAAAGGGCTTGGCACCGTGAATGAGCATCAAGAAGAAGTGGACCATGATTTGGGGAGTTCATACTACATTGCTACAATGAAAAATATGATATTTAGAATCAAAGGAATGGAAAATAAATGTTGAAACGTGCAAAAGAAACATGATTTTGCGCTTGCATAGATTGGCCTTCTATATAAGTGAAGAATACCCAAAATTTTGCAATCGATCATTACATGTTGGTCCAATGTCTCGACATACACCACATTTCACATTCAACAAGGACCAATAATGTCAAAACTACTTAGCCATAACATTTTAAGACATAAGTTGTCGCCCACAATTATTGAGACAAATACCAAATTACTTTTGCAGAAGAAGATGCTTCAATTGGAATTTGATACTCCCAGTGAGGAACATAGAAACACCTGCCGAAGACCCACACAAGCACATATATAGGGAAACACTTGCCGAAGGATTTTCGCTGTGATTTGGGTTAGATCTCTTAAAGGATCGAAAACAAAATGGGAAAAATATTTCATTCAACAATACAACTTAAAAAACCATAAGAAACATACAAAAGAGAGAGAAATTGAAGGCGTGAGAATTATACTTACAGGTATATGTCTCAGTTCCTGCAAATTATTGGGATTTTTGCAGCCATCTAGAGAGAAAGATTAGTTTTAAAGCAATAAAAAAAAATGCTACTAAATGGCAAAACATGTAGTTTTTACAATTTAGCCATGAAAACCAAAAGAAAAAAATTGCAATCCTTACAATTAGAAGAAAAAAATGAACTTCAAAACTAAAGAAAAAATAAGCAAAAACACCCAATAAAAGAAATTACTTACATGAAATACTTAAGAATCTGGGAAGCCAAACCCGAGGCAACAAATGACAGCCTCTCTCTAACGCCGGTTTTCGTCGGAGAAGAGAACTTTGACAACGCATGGTATGGAAACATTCAGCACCTCAGCGACCACCGTGGCTTACCGGGCCCAACCGTCATCGCCTCAAAGATTCTTGTCGTGAGCTTGCCACCAATCACAAGATTGCGCACCACTGTGGCGCGCGTCACCTATAGAAGCCAGTCGAGCAAATGGAAAGAGAAATTGAAGGGAAAGGAATGGGAAAGAGCGTCAAAGGCTGAAACGTGTGAAAGAAGATATATGGACAAAGCATTTAGCCTTTGGTACACATTTTTTTTTTCATTCTCATTTTTCTACTCATTTTCAACCACACATTCTTTAATGAAATAATATTTTTCATCGTATCAATAACTTTTCTTACCTTTTCAACCACATATTCTCTATCAATCTACTTCAGAGTACATTCTTCCAAACTTAAAAAGATTTTCAAAGATATTATCGCGAGTACTGTAGAATTGAAGGTCTATAAAATCAAAGATAGCAACCAGAGTACTTTGGTACATATTTNTTCTTTCAAAATAATGTGGTTCAAAGACACCGTAGTCCCTGTTTGGTACACATTAAAATTTTCATTATCATTCTTCTACTCATTTTCAAACACACATTCTTCAATAAAATAATATTTTACATCACATCAATAACTTTTCATTCTTTTTTAACCATACATTTTCCATCAATATACTATTCTAGAATACATTCTTCCAAAATAATATGACTCAAACACACCCTTAATGTTTTCAAAACAGTATCGTTTAAGCCAAACTGATTAATGAACGGTATGAAGTAGATAGGTGTTAAAAGGAGGGTCACATAAATGAATAGTGACCCGGTATCCCTCTTTTAAGAAGAGAGAGAGAGATGAGGGATATGGGATATATTATCACTTGAGATGAATGAATCATTTAAAAAAAAAAAAAAATCCTTTTACAATTGTACTCTTTGACATGGTATAAAAGACACCTTCAATCTCCTTTCCTTTTAAGAATTGAAGTTTTTTGGTTTCTTACGTTCACGGTTGTCTTTTTATTTTTTCTATTTATATCATTCCGTTTCGAAATTGTTTTTTGTGTCTTATCAACTATGGCTGGGGGTGATGATTCTCCAAAGAAGAATGATTCTACTACAATGGTTGGGTTTCATGTGTAAAAAACTTCAGTGTTAATTACTCAAGAACGGCTTGATGGTACCAACTATGTTGAATGGGCTTTGAATGCTCAAAATAAGATTCTCGAGTGGTATTTTCTCATCACAATGAAAATACATTCTCGATTTGTTAACTGAAACGTGCATGTTAGAATGTAAGCCTGGTAATACTCCTACTAAGCAGAATCGTAAATTGTTCATTTGTTTGGATACAATTCCTATTGATAATGGAAGATACATGAGACTTGTGGGAAAATTGATTTATTTGTATCATACTAGACCAGATATTGCATATGCAGTTAGCGTAGTGTTATAAAGTGTAAATAAATTATATTCTTAATTAGTATATGATTCCTTATTAGTATATTTTCCTAATATAGTTTTCTTAATATGTATATATATGTGTATCGTTCATATGAATAAAATAAAAAGATATTATTTTCTTTCTTTATTTTATGGTATCCAAGTCATACCTTTTTTTTTTAACTAAATCTTCGGTCTTGACATAATCAGCCTCTCACGTTGTGAGTTTTCTCGTGATGGTCGACGGAATCCTCGACGTTGATATTTGCAGGTAGTTGTAATTTAGTTGTACGGAGCTGTGGTAGTGATAAATATTTTGGACTGCTTCGGTGGGTGATAGAGTTGGTGGGTGACAGGTTGGGTCGCAATCATTGGCGATCATTGCACGACTGTCTTTGATATTTGTGGGTTGCTGGTATCGAAACCTAACAATTCGGGTCACAATCTATTTGTTGGGGATACTGTCGAATATGTGCTTGGTGTGGGCACTCTGTATTGCCGACGAGATTGGAGTATGGTTGGTGACTGTGAATTTTTGTGGTGAAGGTGACGTGAATTTGGGTGATTTGGGTATTTGGTAGTAGTGACCATTTGATTTGGGTTGTAATGGATTTGGACCTAAATTTGGTATTTTGGAATTTCAGGTCTTTGGTGGTAAGTTATCTTGGGCCTTGGTGAATTGGGCCTAATTTGGGTTTCCTTTTTTTTTTTTTTGGGCAATGAGGATAAATTACTTTGGTTATTGGGCTTTTGTGTGGACTATTGTGTGGAGAATTAGTTTACTTGGATACTTGTAGAGGTGTTGATTTGGATATTGTGTTTTATTTATATGGCTGACGAGCAAAAAAATTTTGTTGTGATTGATGTCATTCCAGTGATGTCCAAAATCACGGAATATAAGTTGATTGGTCCAAATTCTTTAGATTGGTGTAAGACAGTTCAAATTCATTTGCGGAGTATCTTCATGGACAATCATATGACTAAAGATTCGCCAATGGATAATACTAGCAAGACATGACTAAGAAATGATGCCCGATTATTCTTACAAATTCAAAATTACATTGGCACTGAGGTAAGTTTGATTAATCATTGTCAGTATGTCAAGGAATTGATGGAATATTTAAAATTTATGTACTCTATAAAAGAAAATGTGTCACGTATTTATGAAGTCTATAAGTGTTTTACCGTGCTGAACAACAAGATCAGTCTCTTCAAGTTTATTTTATGAATTTCAAGAAGACATGAAGAATTGAATGTTTTGTTACCTTTTAACCCTGAAGTGAAAGTTCAGCAAGTTTAGCGGGAGCAAATGGATGTGGTGAGTTTTTTAGTTGGTCTTAATTCTCAGTTTGAAAGTACTAAATCCCAGATTCTCTCCAGTGCTGAAATTTCTTCTCTACAAGAGACATTTACCAGAGTACTTCGCACAGATACTAGTGCTTATGTTGCTTCATCTGTTCAATCTTCTAGCGCTCTTATAAGTCGTAGAAGTCATACAAAAGGCAGGAGTACAGGTAGTCGAGACAATCGAAGTTAGGATGAAAGGGGTACACGCTTGTTTTTACTGGGCGTGGCCCCCCTTATTGTGAGGGGGTGTCAACCACGATGTCCAAATAGCAAAACTCATTTATTATTAATCAATATCTGAAGATTTCTATTTTTCAACTTTTTTGCAATGACTTCCCTTGCGTAGTTCTTGAGTGTGGGCTATAAACAAGCAAAAGAAGCAGTATATCAGCTCGCCCAAGAAGGGATTTTTCGTCTTCTGAAATGGAATGGATCATGGGTGAAACAGTGAAGCAAATATTTAACAATCAGTCTCTTGGTAGAAGATTATGCTAGCATTGTTCCATTATGTTAATGATGAACTCCTTGTGAGGAATTGTGCCTTTTTAAGTTCTAAATGAAGGGAACGCTCTTGATACGAAAGAAAGATCCTGCCTTAGAGGAGATCTAAAGTCTGGGGGTCCCCTCGATCACCCCTTTTGGTCGACTATCTCCATCGTTCTCTCTCTTAAATCTCCCCAACCCAAAATCTTTGTTCTCTTAAATCTCCCACCCCAAAATCTTGGGTGCCTATTGCCGCATTTTGCTAGCTCCTTAAGCTTATACCATTGAGTAGACATGGATTGTAAGGGAATTGGGATCGTATTGTATATGTTCATGCAGTCCGAGTCATTAAATAGAGTGCTTGAGTTAAAGTCCCAATTACCTATTTTCGTAAATGTTTATCCTGTTTTTAACCTCCTTACACTGACAGCGACTCAAAAGAATCAGGAGATCAGAAAAGAAAATATTAATACGAGTATATAAAAAAACGTACCAACATTCTTACATGGAAGGATTATAGTCAAGCTAAACTTCTTACGTAACATGTTGTTAAGCAAAATATACTGAATTGGCATAGTACCATTATTCTTTGTTGATTTGCTGTGTAAAAAATGTCTATACAAAATCATTGGGCAATCCTAAGTCGAATATGCCTCTAAAATCAAACAAACCGTTAACCCCTTTGCATCCTCACCAATGAAATACAACTGGGTGTCGGGAAAACTATTAACAAAAGAATTCTTACTAAAAAAACTATACAAACTCAAACCTCTACAACAAATTATGGTGACAGGAGAGATTAATCTTCTATCCGCTGTATCTCACCCATCAGGATCCTATTGCTTGTGACTTTGAATCCTAGAAGAGCAGGATCAATTTGTCTACCTTTCTTCCCCTTCTTCTTGATGTTTTTTGCCCCCATTACATCTGATGACTCTGAAGCTCCAGCTGGTGCTGGTGCATTACTTTCTTGAGGAGCCGGTTTCTTAGCATTGCTTTTAAGCATGTCGCTGAATGATGTCTCAAGGACATCGGCATCACTGTAAGATGAAGCCCGTTGAAACTGCATGGCCTTATTGCCAGATGAAGGATTCTCAGAATTTCCTGGATCCCCTCCCGTTTCTCCTCTCATCACTGCAAGCAAGGAAAAAAATGGAGTGAGTAATTAGAAATCGCCAAATACAAGTGAATAATAAAGATGCCAATCCTTCTGTTACACAAAACACGAGGCATTACAATGGTAAATAAAAACACAGGACGAATAATTAACATCTTTCCTACCATCAGAAGGCACGGCATTTGGAATGTGTTTTCCTCTGATGACTGAATCAGCAGTCAGATCAGACAACGCTCCCTGAGAAGATGCAGCCCGTGACACAGGTAGACTTCCCAGCAAGACGTTTTCCGGCATTTTTGATGTGATTGATTGCAACCTACTCATAATAAATAAGTGTAAAACATGTTGAATCAAAAGTTAAATAGAGAAGGTAAAAAAATTTACAGAAAAAACAATTACAGCAAAAAATCTTGAACGAATATTCAGCAACTACGACAACTTAATTTGAATGCAGAAATATCTACTGCTTCCCATCTGATTTCAAGCAAAATTTGTCGTATATTAAGAAACAAGATCCTAGAAAATGATCAGAAATAATAATAATAAGTGGGAAAAAGTTCCCACTGAGACAACAATCTATTGAACACATTACATTCCAATCGTAGTAACTACAGTTCCCAATAAACAAAAATATATTATTTCACCAAAGTAAATTTTCCCTGTAACTTTGTCAAAGCCGCAAAGAATTTAAAAAATCAATGACTATATATTTCTCTAATTATAGCAGTAAGAGAAACCAAGCTTGTTCTTACCTATCCTTAGCAGCAGCCTCCAAAAAAGAATCGGTTGAATGAAACCCTGGAAACAATTCAGAAATTTAGTCATTCACATTTACGTATGTGGGAAGAATATTAACGGAAACCGACCAAGAACAGAAAGTTACCAGTAGAGCGAAATGAAGTATGCAGACCGAGTACATTAACAGGCACTTCCCCACTATCTATAGCTACCAGGCCAGCCCGCTCAACTAGGCCTGCTTGTGATACTGAATCTGGTCCCTGAATAGTACCATCTTCAATAATGAGTACTTAGGTAATTTCCTCCACATTCAATAAATTTAGTTCACAGAATAACATGTATTCCATGCTAGAGTCGTCGTAAATTACCTGAGCTCTTTCTCCAATTCCAGAAATGAAACGTTCTCCAGATTTTGATCTTAAAGGCAATCCACCTTGTCCCAGAGCACTGGTCATTCCATCAGCTAGCTGATCCTGAGGTAATCCACCTGAATCAGAATAATAAGACCCAACAGTAAAGGAGTGCTTGGTACCTGCTTCTTGATCTGAAAGAAGACTAATCGAATGATTTGTAGCACCTGTCCCAGAAGGCCTTCTCCCATGGGATACTTCATTCGTCGCATCAAAGGGTTCACCTGACTGTTGGCCCGATTTCTGATGCAGTAATTCCATAAGCAGCCGTTTTGAACTGTCATCATTTAGTCCAGATGACATCCATAAACTCGGATCTTCCATTGTCCATTTGACATCCACTTCCCTCTTATGCCTCTCATTATCATGATGTAGTTGCTGAATTCTAGATTCAATCCAGTCATTGGATAACTGACTATGATTCTCAGACCAGTGACCCTCAGTGGTGTCCAAGTGTGGATGAAATTGATTGGGAATTGAAGGTTGGTTTGAATGCTGAGAGTAGATCCCTGATGAGAATCTACTGCGTTGACCACCTGGATGCAGTCCTGTGGTCTGTTCCTGAATTTCTAAACCAAGAGATCGGGCCATAGAATTCATAGCATCCAGGTTTACACCAGCAGAATTCATAGCATCAGGTAGTGACATTGAGCGCTCAAACGGCAGCATGCCATGGTCATAAATTCCTCGTTGGAGTCTCTCTTGTGAACTATTTTGTTCAAGATGGCTGAATTGCTCCTTCGCAGCCCCTCTTTGTTGCTGATAAAGATCCAATGGACTGAATCCAGCAGAGCCAGCTGGATGAGCAGTTGCAGGATTTCTGAGGAACTGATTGGCTTCATCAAGAGGCCACCCAGGGCTAGCTTGTCTTTCTTCTTCCATTTCCAAACGCTGCCTGAACCCTAATGGCAAAGATCTTCCCTGTTCTAGCTGAAGAATCTGTTGATCCAAGGGATGAATCTGCCCATGATTTCCACTATATAACAGCTCTAATAAATCATTAGGTTGCCCTTGATGGGACATTTGCCCAAATTTTGTTTGTACGAGTTGCTCCAGGGATGAGTCAGCATGCCTTGGTGGAAAATGTGAACGCCGTTGCGGGTCATTAAGAACTTGCTGCTTCAATATTGCTTGTTCAAGAGCACCATCTGATCTAAGAGCATCATTACGCGACTGCCCCTGGCCAGACTCCTGAATTTGATTCTGCATCAGCTGTTCAAAAAGCACCTGTCTGGCCTGGGACTGTTGTTGCTCTTTCAAAAACATTTGCTGTTGATGGAACTGCTGTTGCTGTAGTTGCTGCTGTTGTTGAAGTTGCAATTGCCTCTGCTGCTGCAACTGAAGGGCCAAAAATTGGTCCACATCTTGCACTGTTTGACTCGCCAAATGTGAGTGGTGTATCACACTCTGACTTGGCACTCGTTGTAGCATTGCCTCGTTCAGCTGTGTACTATGAAGAGACATTAAACTATGCTGATGACGTTGCTGCTGCAGTTGTTGGGACAATAGCTTGTCCTCTAAATCAAAGAGACTATAGTCTTGGTCCATGTACTGGCGAGCCCCCATGACATCTTGAAATAATTTGGGATCGGAAAGAGTATTTCTACCATAAACATCCGGCCATGTCTCTGTGGCACGAGTTGAATTGACCATTGAACTAGAGGAGGCAAATCTTCCAGACACGTAGTTTAAATGTTGATCCTCAACAT
>CAIGRP010112310.1:0-10253 GCA_903798385.1 Fraxinus cuspidata
GTTAGAGTTATGTTATTGAGTTAAGGATTTACTAGTAATGTTAATTGCCCAATTGTCAAAATTGCCCAATTAATTTTGGAAAAGAATAATGGAAAGTCTAATGCACAATTAAATTTTTTTTAACGGGTAATCGGTTCGGGGCGGGGCACCGTCTCTAAATACCATACCCGCACCACCCCGAATCGGGTCATTAAAATCAAAACCATAACCACCCCATGCACCATCGGTTCGATTTTTTTTGCCACATTCGGTTCGATTAACCGCGGTTTTCGATTTTAACGGTTCGAATTGCCATCCCTACTCTTGTAGACATAATAACTGTGCTTTATTTCTTCTATATATAAAACATTTACCTTGATCAATTAAAATTCTTCTGTCTTTGCTCTTAAAGTCGAGTTATCTTAACATGTTCCATATAAACTTAGCCCTAGTTTGTCTACCATTATTCCAAAACTCTTTTTTCTCATATTCATTTTCAACCACACAATTTCAAGATAAAATATTTTGTATGTAAACCTAAAATATTTTTCTACTTTTTAATCATACGCTTCTTAAAATAAATCACTATTTCAGAATTCATTTTCTTACTTTAATGGAGACAAACATGGGTTTAAAGATAGTCTCATTCACAACAAATCAAAAGACGGAGATATTCATCAAAACTGACCTGACATGTAGTAGTTGAAAATCTAATGGATCTAATAAACCGAATGAAACGACAACAAAATGTTGATATAGTCGACTCGTGAGTTTCCTAAGAACAAGTCTTTGTAGTCGACCTCGAATTCATGTTATCCTACAAATATGACTAGTAAACAGAAGGCAAAACTGAGCAACTTTTTTCATACTTTTCAGTTCCATAATTATGATTGTATTGAACTTTCTTGAATAAGAAAAGTGAATGCACTTACGACGGCTGTCCGCCGCGAATGGAGACTGTAATTCCACACCCCTCCTTTATATTATCAACTATGAACCATTATTAGAGGACATTACAAGCCATTGGCACAAAGATAACGTAATAAATCTCTAGACAAAGTGGCCTATAATGTATTAAAGTCAACTCATCAACTATTTATTTTGCATTAAGTAATTATTTTTGTTCAATTATTATTAATTATATAGCGATTCTCATTAATTAAGTAGTGTTATCCAAAATCATTCTCCAAGAATATGAATGTGATTGTAAAGAGATCTAGATTCATTCCTGTACATGATGTAATGACCCTTGTGTGTATTTTAATACTTTAGCTCTAAAGTCTACTTATAGCAGCTCAGGTGTATGTATAGAAAATAAAGGTCTCTAGTTCTTTCGTAGAATATCTTATAGATCTTTTTGAATAGGCTATCTTGGTGAGTGGTGATCCTAGCTCTCTCATTAATTCGTCTCCCCATATTCTTCCGTAGTATTTACTTGGTATCGTTTATGTTAATCCCGAGAAAAGATTCATATAGTCGACTCAAAAATTCATAAGGAAGTTTGATCATTACTCTTTTATTTTGTAGGTGATATAGGGCCAAATGACTAGCAACTGTGTTACAAACGATGAAGACATAACTAGTGCTGCTTCTTCTCGTCGCCATGCTGAGAACTTGCCATATGTTCACAAGGTGGGAGTTCCTCCCAAGCAGAGTTTGTTAAAGGAGATTACATATGCTTTGAAGGAGACATTCTTGCATGATGATCCCTTACGCCCGTTTAAGGACCAAACAGGAACACGAAAGTTGAAGCTTGGCATTGAAGCCGTTTTTCCCATATTGGATTGGGGAAGACATTATAATCTCTCTAAGTTTAAAGGTGATCTGATTGCAGGACTTACCATTGCAAGTCTGTGTATACCTCAGGTAATCAAATTCCCAAGAAACTACATTTACTAATATTGTCAGTGCATGTTACGGATTAAGACCTAATCTCTTCCTACAAGAGTCATAATAAACCAAACCAAACGAAATCAGAAACAAGAAAAGAAAAAGCACACGCACACTAGGTCTACTTGCAGTCGCAGGATTAGGCTCGACTCAGCATAACAGTTAGCTATCTCACTTGCCAGTTCTAATTTTTCCTTGCTTTGCATTGCAGGATATTGGATATGCAAAACTTGCAAATTTGGATCCCCAGTTCGGGCTGTGTAAGTTAAATACTTTTCCTCAACAATCTTCACTTCTTGATTTCAGTAAAAGCCTAATGAATATACTATAATAAGAAACAAGTTCAGGGACTTGCATAGGAAGCTTGACTTTTGCTGTAATTGCAGATAGTAGTTTTGTTCCGCCCTTGATATATGCCTTCATGGGTAGTTCAAGAGATATTGCCATTGGACCAGTAGCCGTGGTGTCTCTATTGCTCGGGAGTATGCTTCAAGAAGAGATCGACCCCAAGAACAAAATAGAGTATCAGCGCCTTGCATTTACAGCAACATTTTTTGCTGGAGTTACTCAGTTTGTACTCGGTTTTTTCAGGTATTTCCAATTTCGTTCCATTTGAATTTTTGCCGAACTGGCTTCAAACACAAATGATTTCTCATTTCTCCAACTGTCTTTGTTTTCAGATTGGGATTCTTGATTGACTTTCTTTCTCATGCTGCCATTGTTGGATTTATGGCTGGAGCATCAATCACTATCAGCCTTCAACAACTCAAAGGTCTACTGGGCATAAAGAAATTCACAAAGAAAACTGATATTGTTTCTGTGATGCGTTCTGTGTTCACTGTAGTACATCATGGGGTGAGATTATTAACACAATTACATACATACATACATGAACGCGTACATATAGTTTCGATATTAAATTGTTTGGTTCAATATCAAGTTCTCGCCTCCTCCTTGTGCGATGATCTTTCAGTATTCTTATTGAAGCTAACTGTTTCTCTGTGTTGTAGTGGAACTGGCAAACTATCTTAATAGGAGTCACTTTCTTGGCTTTCCTTCTCCTTGCTAAGTACATTGTAAGAATCATAGTTCTTCTGAATTTTCTTAGATACTTTATGGTGCGATAAATCCGTTTATTATTTACAAAATATTTACATGAGCAGGGCAAAAAGAACAAGAAATTGTTCTGGATTCCAGCAATTGCTCCATTGATTTCAGTTATCATTTCGACCTTTTTCGTCTACATCACTCACGCTGATAAAAAGGGTGTCCAGATTGTGAGTATCCAGATCACGATGAAGACCATAGTATTATCATTCATTAAAACGACTTTTCTGATATCAACTTTTTACGCGATCTTTGAAGGTGAACGATATTCATCGAGGCATCAACCCATCGTCTTCGAAGCAAATATATTTCACTGGTGACTATCTTGCAAAAGGTTTCAGGATTGGGGCTGTGGCAGGCATGGTTGCGTTAACAGTAAGCAAAAAATTAACAGTAATTAGGCTAAATAGGAATCTTGTCACGGTTCAAAAAGAAACTTATGCTGGTACTGTCACTGCTGATAAACCTTATTGACATTGAATTACAGGAAGCTGTAGCGATTGGTCGGACATTTGCAGCCTTGAAGGACTATAATCTAGATGGAAACAAAGAAATGGTAGCATTAGGGACAATGAATGTGATTGGCTCAATGACATCTTGTTATGTGGCTACAGGTTGGACTAGAATGCTTATTCTGTCTATCATTAAACAAAGGATTGGATAATCCAGTTCAGTATTGCGTACCAAACATGTACTAATTGTTTTGTTTTGCAATGATATTGAAGGGTCATTCTCTCGTTCTGCTGTAAACTACATGGCTGGATGCAACACAGCAGCGTCAAACATCATCATGTCTTGTGTAGTACTACTAACTCTAGAAGTGATCACCCCGTTGTTCAAATACACACCAAACGCAATATTGGCTTCCATCATTATATCAGCTGTGGTAGGCTTATTCGACATAGGCGCGATGATTCTTATATGGAAGATCGATAAATTTGATTTTGTTGCTTGCATGGGAGCCTTCTTTGGTGTGGTTTTCATCTCAGTGGAAATAGGCCTTCTGATAGCGGTAAGAAGATAGAAATTTCTAAGATATCTCAATTTCATTTTGCCAGACGATCTAACTTCTTGAGCTGTTCTATACTCCAGGTGGCTATATCTTTCGCGAAGATTCTCTTGCAAGTGACAAGGCCAAGAACAGCAGTACTAGGTAAAATTCCTAGGACTAGTGTTTATAGGAACATTCAACAATATCCAGAAGCAATAAAGGTTCCCGGTGTTCTGATTGTTCGAGTTGATTCTGCAATCTACTTCTCCAATTCAAATTACATCAGGGAGAGGTATAATCTTGTAGAAAACGAGGTAACTATATTTTGTTGGAAGACTCGACTCGGAATTCGACGAATGCTAATTGAAATACATACTTACAGGATCTTGAGATGGCTAACTGATGAAGTAGAGCAGCTGAAAGAAAATAACCTACCAAGAATCCAATATGTGATTGTTGAAATGTCTCGTAAGGATTTCTAGTATCGCTATGTTCCATATTTTTGCCCCGATTGCTCCCAAACGAACCTAAATTCTTACCACCAAATATTGTTCTTTGCAGCTGTAACTGATATAGACACCAGTGGCATTCATGCCTTGGAAGATTTATACAAAAGTCTACAAAAGAGAGATATAAAGGTAATTCAACAACTTTGATATGAGCACTACACATGAATTCTTAGATAGACGGGTGTACTATACTCTTAAGGATATCTTCGGTATACTGGACTCAACGCAATAAGACACAACTATCAAATTCGTCATTTCTCATTTCTGATAACATTACATATTATTCTAATGTTTGTTTATACACAGCTCATTCTATCAAACCCGGGACAAGTTGTGCTTGACAAGTTCCATGCATCGGATTTTGCAAACACTATTGGAGACGACAAAATCTTCCTCACTGTTGCGGATGCCATTACGACTTTGGCTCCCAAGATGGAGCCTTGACTATATTTCTAGTTGGCCTAACCCGGAATATTACAAGTGCATGCGAATTTGCTTTCCTAGGAGGAATGGATGCGAGTTGAGAAATGGTGAAATATCAAATTCAAGAAGAAGAGTGTAAAGTTGGCTTTATGTTGAGAAACTTTTGACATGTATAATAATACGTTTTATTTTCTTTTTAAATCCCTTACTATATGGTTCGTTTTGTTGTGTTAATTCGCTTGTTGATGAATACAAATATATGTTGCAATCAACATGTTTGTCCCAGTTCAAGATTTTCGTTCTAATTTTCTTGATAAATGGTTTCCAAACTTTGTATAATCTTAGCAAAACAATATTATGACAATATCGTACCTAAGGCACGTTAATGAAGCGACAAGTACTGGAAGAACCATAAGTAAAATTAAGGTAAATCAAATATTCAAGTTAGGAACTTGTTCACTAATAAAAGAACGATATATGTATCTCCTATTTATCCACGTCTCAAATCCAAAAGGACTCCGGATAGTTAATGCAAACATACATAATAACAATCCCTCGTGATCCATTCTCATTTGAAAATCGAGCATCAAATGATCAGAAGATAGCAGCAAGTACCATGGTGAGGAAAAGCATTCCCAAGGAGATGGCGAGTCCACAAGAACCAGAGCTTCCCGGAGCTGGTGTAGGAGCAATTTCATTAGCAACAACGCCTGTACTTGGAGCACCAGCGACTGAGCTAGGTGGCAATGGCAATGGAGAAAGAGCTGCAAAGAAAAGGAATATACTTATCTTAAGAAATTTGTAGACTCTACCCGAGCATGTTTTGCTAACCTTAAAAGTTACTTTTCTACAAAAGTAAATTTTGAAATACATTAAGAATTATGTGTAGGCAAAGAAAAGAAGCTTAAAGGCAACTTAACCTAATATTAGTATGTAAATGGAGATAATTTAGCTGATTGCACAAATTATTGTGTAATTTTGAATCATGACCTTTAGAGCCTAAGACAATTTGGGTTGATGATTTTATTAGTCAATGCTTCAGTTCATGAACTAAAGCATACAAATTCTCAATAATTACAATTGGAACCCCAGGAATAATAAAATCACCATCGAATCTCCTAATAAATAAGCCCTTGATTTAGTTATAAATCAGAATTTTTGCTAGTTTAGAAATCGGAATTTTAAATTAAAATTAATAGTCCGAAAAATAGCAAAGTTCCACTAGTTGACATCCCTATGTAAACTTTTCCTGAAAGTACCAAATGTACCCTCGGTAAGTTAACGGGATTGTGTAGGTGAAACTATACGTCAAAGAATAATGTTATCTAACACAAGTGGTGCTAAGCACTACTCTGAATAATCACACTTTATAAATTCAATTAAATAAATCATTTGACATTGCATTTAAGTGAATTTATTATTTATTGTCATCCACGACCTAAACTAGTGTTTTATATCAACGTTGCTGAATAACATTACTCATTCATCAAATTGAAAATCCAAGCACGAGAAAAATCATCTTCATTAAAAGCAAAAGCATGGATGTGATGAAATGCCATCCTTCTTAGTGTCATAATTTGTCCTGCCAAAATCATTATAAAATGCAAACGGGCCCCATGAAAATAAATGGAGACTAGACAAGAGCTTAATAACACAAGGACTCTTTTGACTTAAAGTGGCCCACTTCAAACCTTGAGCAGCACAACAAGGAATGAGACAAATCACATAAATACATAAAAAGAAAATAGAAAGACAATAGACCCCAACAGCAAAAAGGATAACAAAATAGCCCCCCGCCCAAATTTGACCAGGAAGTTGGTGTGTGACACGACAAAATACTAGGGATTTTTGAAGAAAGTTAAAGTCGACTAAGTACATAAATTTTTTTAATAATTCGGTTCATTGCTAGAGCTACAAAATTCTATACAAATATTACATTACCAATGTGTGATAATTTCTAAAATAAAATCAGATCAAAGTAGATACAAAAATATAACTAGTCAAGATCTGTGTCTACCTGGAGTACCACCAGTGACAGAGCCAATGCTCACTGTACAAAGAACAAAATAAAAGTAAAAAATAAAAATAAAAGCAGAAATTAATGAAAATAAAAGCAAGTAAAATAGAAGAAAAAGTAAACTCACAGCCACAGTTACTAACGGAGGGTGCAGAGACATGGCATTCAGAGGGTAGAGCCAAGGCCTTAGTAACATTGAGAGTGACACCAAATTGTGCACTGTTTTTAAAGCCTTCGCAGAGACACTGGGGGTCGGTTTTGAGCACAGTTTTGAGGCCAGAACAACAGGTTCCTTCAGGCTTCTTGGTGGTGCTTCCAGCGGTAACAAATGACAGGCAGTCCGCCATGTTGAGCACCAAACTAGAGCAGTCCACGGCGGGGGCCGGCGCCGCGTGGGTGGCGGAGTGAGCTGTGGTCAAGAAAGTGGCCAAGTGCATGATCATGCACAAGAGTGGGAGTTTGGAGAACGATGCCATTGTAAGGAGATTGTAGATTTGTAGTTTTGGAGAAAGAACAGTACTGGAAAATGAAAATCAAGAAAAAGGTGAGAGATAGGAAGGGTAATGCGGGAGTATTTATTGGTGGANAGCTGTGGTCAAGAAAGTGGCCAAGAGCATGAACATGCACAAGAGTGGGAGTTTGGAGAACGATGCCATTGTAAGGAGATTGTAGATTTGTAGTTTTGGAGAAAGAACAGTACTGGAAAATGAAAATCCAGAAAAAGGTGAGAGATATGAAGGGTAATGCGGGAGTATTTATTGGTGGAATTGAGTGGGAGTGAGGGGTGTTTTAATGATGGGATAGTGTGAGAGGACACGTGGACTGACGTGTATGGAATGAGAATTAGGGTGCTTTGAGTTTAGGAATTGAAATATCAAGGGAGGATTAAACCATTTTGTCAGAAAGAATTTGACACTTTAGTTGACATCCTCTCATATTTGTAGTGGGACCCACGCGAAACCCATATGAATTAAAAAAGAAAAAAAATTCCCCCCTCCCCCTCTACTGTGAGGGGCTTGTCAAGGAGGGTTTCAAACCCTCCCCGGCACCCCAGCATTGTTTATCAAGAGATGTCCAAACGTGATTTTTGAAAAATTAAAAAAAAATTAAATTTAAAAAACATTCTTGAATGTTTGTAAATATTTTTGGAAGGGAATTGTTCGGTTAACGTGCTTATTCTAGATGAAGTTGATCGAGGAAGCTCCTCCAAACAGACTTTTTTTTAAAAAAAGTAAAACTTACCTTAAATTATTGTCTTGATTTCAAGAAAGAAATTGATGTTATCTGTTGGGTATTTTAGTGATAATGAAAAATCGTGGCCCATTTATCTGCATAGGTTATAAGTCCGAGATTGAAGAATATTAAAATCCACACCACAAATGATATAGCTCAATCATGTTGGGTTTTTTGAGGAAATCAGCTCATTAAGTTAGGTGCTCAATACTTAATTATTGGAGATAATGTGATAAGGTGCGTTTATTTCTTTCACATTATATAACTCGATCCTTATCTTTTTTAACTATTTTCAATTTTCTTCATACCTATCTTTGGAGAGAAAAATCTGGGAATTTTTTTAACCCCTTGCCTATAAGTTGAGGCTTCTCGGCTTCAACTAATCACACCAAAAACTATTTGCTTTGTGCTTTTGGAAGAAGCAACAAACCAGTTCTCTGCTTTGTACTAAAACCTCTCCTTGCTTTATGCAATTTTCTCAAATCTAGCTTCTGTCCTTTTGTAACTTTGTGTGCCCGTGTGATTATTTAAATTGGTGTTGCCTTTGTGGTGTTGGAATAATATTTTTTGAGCCTAAATGAAAAGGGGAAAACATTAGTTTTAATTCTTTCATCTTCTTCAATTTTTCTTGATTTCCTTTAATTATTTTCATTAGTTCTTACTAATTTCATGGTGTTGTTTAATTGTAGGATGAATTAATGTCAACAATTGGTATCAGAGCTTGGTGAAGAATCAAAATCTGAAGAAAAATGAAGCTGAAGCAGAAACTGGAAGAAGAATAGAAACTGAAAGAAGAACAATGAAGTTTTTCCAAAAATCGAACCTGCAAATCCATTTTTCGGACAAATGGCTTACGCGTAGAGGAAACTGAGGGCAGATTTGAACTCTGCAGGCGAATGAGAAGTTGGCTGGACGGCGCGTAGTGGTCGACAGCGGCGCGTGGGGAATTCGACAGCGACGTGTGCAGGCGCGTTAGGCTGTTTCCAGCGAATGTTTTTTCGGACAAAATCTTAATTTTGACATTTCTAACATTCTTGTATGGTTAGTTTTTTATTTCAGATACTGCAGCAAAAATTGGATGATTTTGCCCTTGGTGGGTCGACGGTCGAAATTGCCATATATATTTACTAAATTACTTTATGCTAAAAGCACAGCCCTAAAGCCGTAAATTCGCATCTCTCATATTTTAAGGACTACAAAACTGGTCCGCTCTGGTAAATTGGCTGAAACATTTACATTATCACACTAGCAGATCATCGTATAGGGTGATCATCAGGATTGGGGGTTGCCATTGCTTGGTAACCATTGCATGTTGGTAGAACTTAGGATTACTTGTCATTTCCTGTTTAATTTCTATGTGAAATTATTTATTTGTTATCTTTAGACTAAATTGTTGAACGTTATTTAATCTCATATTATTCTAGACTTGTACCCAGACTCATATTCTAGTTTCTTCACTTGACTTGAGAACGTGATTCTCACGGTATCCTGGAGTTCTAGAATAGCGTATTATTAAGAAACCATATGAATCTTGTTACTCTGTGTAATCTGTGTGACCTATGACTTTTTCATATTTGAGTTTGTGTTCTGTGCATTTTTTGGTGAAATGTCGACACATCACTTTGAGTTGAGTGTCTTTAATGGTAAAGGAGATTTTTCAATTTGGTAACAAAAAATGAAAGGTATTCTCGTTTAACAAAAAGTCTCTAAAGCTATTGATGACTCATTTCCTACAAACTTGACTATTGACGAAAAAGAGAATTTGGATGAATTGGCATATACTTCTATCATTTTACATTTGTCTGATGCGGTATTAAGAAAAGTTGGTGAATTAAATCAGCTCAAGAACTTTGGAAAAAATTGGAGGAACTTTATGTGTCTAAATCCACTCCTAACAAACTTTTTCTACATGAAAGCTTTTTTAGCTTTATGGATGGCAATTTGGATGTTTTCAATAAACTTGCACAAGATATCACTAACTGTGGTAAAAAAGTATTTGAAGAATATAAGGCTATCATTTTGTTAAATGATATCCCTAACACTTATAGAGAAGTTAAAAAGGATATTAAATACAGGAGGGATACTTTAACACCTGAAATTGTCA
>CAIGRP010112316.1:0-13871 GCA_903798385.1 Fraxinus cuspidata
TAATTTAATTATAGTTTCCATTTATAAGTAGCATAAAATTAGGGATTTTATTGATTGTATAACATAAAACATTTTCTTGTATATCTTTGTAATATTCTATAAATTGAAAGGAAATACACACGAGAGATTATTCTCTACAAATTGACATAGACTAGTCAAATTATTGTAATTTTATATTTTCATTATGTAGAGGGGCTATCGAATTTGATTGCTATGGCTGGAAGTACAATTTGTGGCTTCCGTTTTGTTGTTCATATTTATGAACTTTGCTAATATCTCATCAAATTGAATTTGTCAACCGCTTTTTATATTCAATATTAGCACCTTTTTTTCTGGAAGAACTACTTTTCAGTACATTTATTTATACAAGGGATTTTGTAAAATACTCTCCACGTATGAGTACATTCGTCTGTGTAGGTTTAATATTCATTACATTTGTTCATTACTTAGACCCCGTTTGTCATCCATTTTTTCAAAACTCTTTTTTTTCTCTCTCAAGCTCATTTTCAAACACACATTTACACTATAAAATATTTTGTACGTAAATCCAAAATTTTTTTATTACTTTTTCACCACACATTTTCCAAAAAAATTACTATTTTAGAAACTCATTTACCTCTTTTTAATGGCTAACAGAGGCTTAATAAAAGCATGTGCACTTCAGTCCAACAAACTATCATCTTTCTTTTAAGTCCTAAACACTACCTGCTGCGTAAGTCTTTTCACCCTCCTTTTGCTTCCTCTCCTTACAGAAAATGCTATTTGTTCTTTCTATAAGCTCTCTCTCGCCTCGTTCCTTGTAAATATAGTCGTAGTTTCTATCACCCAAGCAAAAGTTTGGATACTTTATGACTTTGAAGATGGGATTAATGTAATGATCAATTATATAGAGCTCTTAATCCTCCTTTTATTTACAAGCTACTTCCATGGGTTGATAAAATATGCAAATAGGAATTTGGGAAGATTGTAGAAAACCAAAAGGGTTCAGATATATCTTTATGATGAAGATATTGCTTATAAAATACTTTTCATCGAGAGTTACTTAATCTTTAAAATAATGCTAAAGTTAGCTGACGACGGTTACCTATCTACTAAGGTTATACCCCAAAGAATTATTGATAGCAGCAAAGTTAGTACTGTGTTAGTCTGGTAGAGGAAGATATCTGGAAATTTACTTTTTGTTTTTTGGTGAACTTGAAGTAAACTTAAGGTAGAAATAAGCTCAAGAGGCAAACCTTTACTCGTTCAAGTTTCTTTAAGTTTTAGGTTACATTTTTTAAGTGTATATTTTGAAAAGCAAATCGATATGTCCTATCAAATGCTAGTTTTTTTTCTTCTTTGGACTACAAGTATGTTTTATGTTTATGACTTAAATTATAGGTTAATTTGCTGTAAATATCAATATGTACCGAATATGGATATCCTTTTGTTTATTTAAGTATTACGCAGGTTTATAATTGGTATATCAAATAATTAATAACATTTTCATGTCCTAAACCTATTCATTACAAGAGGGACAACTTTATTATCTACGAAAGTTGTGCTTTTCATGAAAGCCTTTGTAGATGTGTTATTACTTTCATTGATTATTACATTGATCTTCCTGCTAATATGATGAATTTTTGCATTATAGTTTTTTGATGGATATGGATATCATGGCACATCATTTGAGCAAACATACAGATGTTACCCAGCATCTTTTATAGACAAGGTTGGAAGGCTTTCAGCAACTTTTATTCATTTTAAGTATTTCTCAAATTGTGGTAGTAATTTCCTGCATTTTGTTTTATTCAAATTCGCTAGTGCACCTCATTATATTACTACCTTTTCATAAATGTAATTAATTTTAAACTTCATCTTGCCAAACTTAGCCCCTGTTTGAGATCCATTCTTGTCAAAATTCATTTTTCTTAAAACTCATTTTCAATCATACATTCTCCCATAAAATAATTTTACACATAAACCCAAAACTTTTCCTTTTTAACCAAACATTGTCCAAAAATGAATTACCAAACCTATTTTTCTCAAAAAATGAGGCTCAAACAGGGGCTTAATGGTTTTTTTTTATTTTCCTACACTTTTCGTGGGCTGCTAGTGTTGAAGTTTGTCTTTTAGGTCAATTTCCCTAAACAAGAGATGGAAACTAAAGCACATAGATTTGTGGTTATTTTTTATGACCATGCTTTTTGTGAAACTTACACAGCTTGAGATATTCGGTTTTATAAATTTTGGTGTAATTCTGATTTATTCCGTCTCTTGCTTCTTCAGGCACAGATAGAAAATGGTGACAAAGGTAAGAAATCTATATCCTTCAAATTTAGGCAGTCTATTAAGATATTTCATCGACTATATATAATCTTACTTTTCCCTTGCTTTATGTTGTTTCAGTTATAATGCCACCATCAGCTCTTGACCGACTTGGTTAGTTTCTCCGGCTTTATGCTATTTTATATAATCTGTTCTTTATGTATTTATTGTTCTCTCCATCCCCAATCCTTGTGCTTAGCTGATGATTTTTCCTTAACTTTGATCGTGATTAACCTCAATTATGCAGCATCTCTTCATATTGATTACCCAATGTTGTTTGAGCTTCAAAATGCTGCTGCAGAGCGGGTTTCCCATTGTGGAGTTCTGGAGTTCATTGCAGAAGAAGGCATGATATATATGCCTTACTGGGTAAGTGATTGTATTGTTTTATGGTTTTGGTCAATTCAGCTAATATGAATGTACTTTTTACCTATTCTCGTAGATGATGGAGAATTTGTTGTTACAAGAAGGAGATTTTCTGCGGGTGAAAAATGTGACACTTCCTAAGGGTACATATGTTAAGTTGCAACCACACACTAAGGACTTCTTGGATATTTCAAACCCAAAAGCTATGTGAGTGTTTTGAATTATTTGTAGTATTAATTTCCTTAATTCATAATTCTCTGCTATTGCATTTGCTTTGTCTTTTTCTATTATATTTCAGCACATTCACTTACAACATACTAAAAATTGGTAGCCGTGTAGATTTTACCCATGTTCGAGTCCAATTCTATAAAAACTCATTTTTTTCCCAAATTCATTTTCAACCGCACATACTCCCAATAAAATAATTTTACACATAAACCCAAAATATTTCATTACCTTTTAACACGCATTCTCCAAAAAATCACTATTACAAACTCATTTCTCCCAAAAATGGGGCTCAAACAAACCCTTTGTTAATTTGAAATATAATTTTCTTCCCCATCAACTTGCATTTCACTCTAAAACCCTGAGTAAATTACTCGGGAGCTACCATGCTGTATTATGAATGAATATTTTATCTTGCGTTTCTTAAAGTCTAGTTTTTTGCTTATAAGATGGAAGGTCCTGCAGAAACTAATTAGGACTGGATGCAAACATACCTACCTTATTATTGTTTGTATGAAGAAGTGAATCATGTTGATTTAACTCTCTGTGGAGCCTCCTGCTATTTTCCGTTTCATCAAATTTCCTGTCTTAACAGATATATGCAATAAGTATTATAGATGAATTAAGAATTGAATGAATGTTTTCTTTATCATTCTGGGCAACACACATATCCAAGCTCGATTTTTTAATATTTTGAATTTCTAATGCAGCTTGGAGACTACATTGAGGAACTTTTCTTGCTTGACCACAGGGGATAGTATTATGGTGGCTTACAATAATAAAAAGTACTACATAGACATCGTAGAGTCGAAGCCTTCAAATGCAATAAGTATTATAGAAACTGATTGTGAAGTGGACTTTGCTCCTCCTCTTGATTACAAGGAGCCTGAAAAACCTGTCGCATCTATTCCAACCGGCAAAGCACTGCCAGAAGGTGCTGCATTTCTCATTTATCACTTTGCATTTTATTTCTAATACCTTTTTCTTTATTACATCATTGTCAATTTCAATGTTACCATAGATTTTTTCCTATGCACCATAGATTTTCTCATTCTGTAAATCCGGGGTCATGGATTAAGCTGTTGCTGGGTGCAATTTAAATTTGGAGTCAAAGCACGGAATGGCCACTTGCTGACTATCAAACTTAAATTTATTTCCCGCTTTTGGGGGTTTGTGCAGGTCAGGAGCCTCCTGCCGAAGAACCAAAATTCAATGCCTTTGCTGGTGTTGCCAGACGCCTGGATGGAAAACCTCTGAAGAACTCACCCCCGCCAATTTCATCATCAGGGTCGAAAGACAGGACATCTGGTACTTCCAATGGAGTTGGGCAATCTTCCGCTTCCAGTTCCAGTTCACAAAGCATTAACCGTCAATCTCAGGGAAAGCTTGTATTTGGCTCAAATACAAATCGGACTCAAGAAGCTCAAAAGGTTCCTCCCTCTCTCAAGTCGTACTTTCCAATATCAATATAGTGGTGTAAACCGGCTAGCCAGCTCATGCCCATCCCTAGGGCTGGGCAGTGCAGTGCCTGTAACAGCCGTTGTTACATCTTTATCTCAAACCTATTCTTTATCTGTCGTAGGACACTCCAAAAGAGACAAAGCCGGAGCCTTCGAAGAAAGAAGAGCCGAAGTTTCAGCCGTTCTCCGGAAAGAAGTACTCATTGAAGGGTTGATGGTGTATTAATGGAAGCCTTTTATATTAGTTATGCATATATTAATCTTATGGGTCAGAAGGAATTGCATTTAAGTGGGACATTTTGTGATTAAAAGGTGTCAACATTTGGTTCTTGTTCCAAATATGAAGAAATTATATGCTCAACTCTTTTAAGCGCAGAGTCTTCTACTCGTATGCTTGCGGAAATGGACGGTGTTGCATCTTTAGCTAATTTTGCTTGTGTATCCTTTTTGACCAAAGTAGGCATTTTTATTGGTCGGTGCTGATTAATTTCTCTACTTCTTGCTAGCAGTGTCGTAAAAGACTGGGAATATGTAATGTTTGTTGTACATAACTATTTAAATGATATTTTACATATTGATGAAGTGTCAAAATATAAGCAAGCAAATTATTTGATAGATGAGATTTTGGTCCAATTAAGCCTTTATTTGGTCCCATTAAATTAAAATTTATTTTTTTCTCTCTTTTTATGAACCAAATTTTTCAATAAAATAATATTACATGTAAATTTAAAAAAAAAAAAAATCCTTATTTTAAAATCACGTATTCTTCAAAAAATTAATATTCTTATCATTATAATGTGGAATAATGGAGCTCAAATAAATGATGAATTTTGTCATATCATTTGTTAGTAAATTATTATGTAAGTTGTTATGTATACGTAATATACTCATTTATGAAAAAGACTATCAATCTTATTTTGATATTCCTATAATGTGGGTTTAAGCATCAAAAGGGTCCACTAATGCGAGCCTAGGCTCGAAAAGATGCGATTAATTTTGGGCTAGGCATGAAAAGACGTGACTATGTGAGCTTAGCTTCAAAAGGTACGTTTTTATTTTTATTTTTCTTTCATTTTTTAACTTAAATTGAATCACTATTAAAATTTTAGAAAAATTAAAAAGAACATTAGAAATAAGAAAAATGTCTTGTTAAACTTAAATTTTGTTTAGGCAGTAAGGCTTGAGGCCATTGTGATGTCTATTTTAAATATTGCAGGTGCCTACTTCATATGTGTCTATTGTAGATGCCTACTTCATAGACACTTTTATAGATTGAAGACTCGTAATCATACTAAAAATGACAATTTGAACCAAAAATCCAAGTCCCGTGGTGTTCCACCTGAACGGGAGCGAGGTAGGCTCGTCCATTCGCCCCAATTGTATAGTTATTTAGAAAATCAGAGTTTGTTTAAAACCACTTTTGACTCAATTTTTCATGGATTTAAGGGGTACAAAGTAATAAGGCCCAACTTTAAGGGTAGAAAAAGTAATAGCATGAAAATACAGCCACCCCCCCCCAAAGCCCTTACTAGCAAATAACGCTCTATCCGAGCACGCCTTAATCCCTATTCTGGATTCTAGGGTTGAAGTTTATAGGAGTAATCAATTCATCCATAGCAGAAAATGGCAACGATGAAGTGGTGCGGCGTGGCAGCGCGGCGGTTAACGGCGGCCACCGAGCAGCGGTTGGCATTTTCCTCCCTCTCCTCATCCACATCTCCGGGTGCTCCGATCCTGTGCGGGCGAGGTGATAAGAAGACCAGAAGGGGGAAGATATTCAAGGGGTCGTACGGAAATGTAAGGCCTAAGAAGGAGAAGAAAATCGAACGCATCAAGGATAAAATTGAGGTCCCCAGGTCCACCCCCTGGCCTCTTCCTTTTAAGCTCATTTGAAATTCTACAAAACCATCAGTTACTCTGTTAGACTTTTGCTTATGTTTGTAGTTTTCAGATAAAAATCCCTCTGGTTCTGCGTCGTATTTTGTGATGATAAGAGAATTGTATGTACATTTTATGAATTTAAGAACCATCATACCCCTCCCCCCTCCTTTTTACTACCTTCCAGTAAACTTTTTCTTTTTCAAGATCAGAATAATTGCTAGTATTCAGTGGCTCCTACATTCCTGAGGTTTAGCAAGACAAATCGTCAGCAATAGTTTGCAAGAAGAAATTTCTGTTCTCGATTTTAGGATAATTTTGTTTTGTGTAGTGTATCCTTTGAGGAATGCTTGACTTTCATAATTTCAATGTGTTTTTGATCTTACGTATTCAAAAACAAATATTTGATTCCTATTTAAGAACTTGATGAATTGCTGAAACCATTTACTTGTAGTTATAACGATTCTTATGTATTCTAAATTGTTCCTCTTGACGTCTACTTGTACCGAGTCAGTAGGAAGAAGATTGAAGTAGGTAATTATAATGTATTTGAACATTTTTAGAATTCGCATGGTTATATTATTGATGACTGCATGCTTGATTAGTGAGAGGGTTCCTTTTTGGCAGAATATCCATCTGTTGTGAGCATCAAATCGAACCTACACCGCCTACCCTCTTTGTTCCTTGATGGGGATGTGTTTTCCCCTTTTATTGGAGCGTTTCCCCCTAACCCCCCTTAGGAGGTGGGCTAGAGTAGATATTGGTGCGCCTCTTTATTTCCTTGGTGATATAGCAGGTAGACTGCTGAATTCATAAGTGGAAGATCTGTCATTGATCATATTGGTTGGTGATGCCTAGGAATTCATCTCAGTATTTTGGAGTAGGAGAAGTTTTAGCAATCAAAATTTCAAGGCAGCAGTGGATCAAAGGTGAAAAAACTGGAAATGCAGAAATTTTGAAACCTTTATGTATCTGCTTTATGTTATTTTTATGTGATAAGCACAATCTTGGTAGAACATGTTAGAAGAGGGAGAGATAAACCAAAACTAACATGGCCAGTTGTGGTTGCTAAGCATTTAGGTTCTTTGAATCTTCAAGTAGATCCGAGCAATGAATAGAATAGAATGGCAAAAGAATTCACAGCGCCAACCTCAAATTTGTGCGGAACAAAGATTAGTTTGTTGATTACTGCATAAGCACCTGGAATAGTTATGAATGCATTCGTTGTTGCATTGGTGTCTTTATGTTGGTTACCTCAAAGACTGGCTGCTATGTACGCGGCAGTCATATTTAGTGTTTACCTTTCTGAATAATGAGATGAGATTGAAAATTTTATTATTACGAGAGGAGAATGATTAAAAAAGGACTCTACTGTGGAGGCATGACTAGTTTTTCATTTTGGTTTCCCACTGGCCAGCAGTTTGGAGGACCTTCATTTGTATTGTGTTGTGTTCACTCTGTTCACTGATCTATATTAACCTCTCATCTCTATTTTACGTTTACCATGTTTAAGTCCTCTGCTGATAATCAATTTATCCTTGGAAAGATATCATCTTGAATCCTTGGCATTGACCTGTGAAGACCTGAGCACTTGTTTAGTTTCCAGGAAGTGAAATGAAACTTACTCCTTGATTATTTTCCCAAAGAACCATGATTGAAAGAAAAATTGATTGCGCATACATCCTTCTTATAACAAGCTAACTGCAAGGCCAGAACTGTTATACGGGATAAAAATAGGTATTGTATATTCGAGAAATTTCCCTAGCATAGTAGATAGTAGATAGTCTCCAGGAAAAAAAAAAAAAAAAGGGTTCATGCTGTGTCCTTCATACCAAACATACCCTGAAGTTAACGAGCTCACATAAGGGATGCCATACTATTCTTCCAGCTAAACAAACTTCGACTTGAGAGGGTAGGAGTGAAGCTAAGACCAAACATCTCCTTGAGGGCTTGCCCTTGTTCCGAGAACCCAATTAGCTTTCCCACAATGGCAGCGCTCTTTGTAATGTGATCCATATCTTTAATGTCACTCCACAATTGGTGGATGAGCTGCAACCTCCTTCGTTTTGAGTTCAAACTGATTCCCCATTCCTGGAAAATTCTGTTTCTTTCATTATCTGTGTACCTTTTATATACAAGCCTGCTCAGCATCTCCCTCTCCCGGTAAAGAGCTTTCTTGCGGTTATTCCAAGAGAAGGGGTGTTAATCTTAAAAACTACGAGTAATGATACTTATACATAATCATTTACAGGTTGATGTATAGAGAGAGAGAGAGAGAAGAAACAGTTTGGAAGAGCAAGAGGGGGGAAAAAAAATATCAGTTCAATTTTAATTTAATGCCTTGTGATCAATCTGTAATTATGTACAAGTAGCATTATTCAAAAACTATATATATGTTCATTCCATCACTGAGTAAATGTTAGGAAAATTGCACGATGGGATGCCAAACTAGTTCCCCCATACCAAGTCGGTCTCTAAACTTTAAAATTAGCAAGTCGGTCCCCAACATTCCATTATGGTCACACAACCAATCGTCAAAGACAGAAACTACAAGGCCTAAATAACAAAGTTGGAAACAAGGTCAAATTACAATTTAACATAAAGAAGTTTAATAGTCGGGGAACTGTAATGATAGATGACCAGCTGACATTTCCTCTAAATGTTACTGTGTACACAAACTCATATTAATCTATTCATTCATCAATTTTCGACCATGAAACAGTGGGAATGAAAGAGGCAGCGTGGATACCTTGATGCCAATGACAGAGTACGACCAATTTGGACTGATGGATTTTCATTTGAAAATGTCTCCTTCAGGAAGGAGAGTCTCCTGTGCTCTACCTCTATGTAAATGGAGTCTGTAAAGTCACCTTCAAAAAGGAGGAAGAAATATGTCCTATGGACCAATGGAACATTGCAAGCTTGCCATAATTCAATTATTGAATTTTGCAACTTCTCAAACTTCAGGGACCAATCTGAAGAAGTGCCCAGAGAATCGTGCATTGTATCCAACCCTATGTTACGAGCATTCTTTTCACATCTCTGTTCTGTCTCTTGAACCTGGATATAAGGACACGGTTGAAAGTTGAGAATCACGTCAAAAGATCCCTTTTTAACAGAACACTAGGATTCAGCTTACGTGCATCCATCTCTATAATTGAGAAGAAAAGAAAATACACGGAACTAAGTGCAAGACAGGAAACGGGAAAGAAGCCAGAAATTCATGCAGAACAAAAGGCTGGTTATTAAATTAGGAAACTCCTACCTGGTCACCAAGTTCTTCATACTGAAGCTTTGCCCTCTCCTTGAGTCCCGCAACAAAAGAACCAAGGGGAGGAATATATTCATCCCCTTGGCTGCTATTCTGAGTTTTGATTTCATCTATAAAACTACTACAATCGCAGGATTGAGAATCGTTCCTAGAAAGTCTTGCAGCATTTGCCCCATATATCGATGGTGGAAGTCTCCAGTGCTTTCTTTGGAAGCCTTTTGGTCTTCCTGGGAAGCTTTTCTCCAGCCCAGTAGGTGGGGTAGTTTCATTTTTTTCAGCCATCTCAAAGTTGGATGAGTTTGTAATTAGATTATCTTTACAACTCCAGCTTCTTGTCAATTTCAGGCTCCTTGGAGCAGTCAAACTGAATAATGAGGAGGCCCCTGGAGATAATTTATCTGGATAACGTTTGACTAGTGAATCAATGGTCTTCTGCGTATCTTGGATTTTCTGCTCCAACGTTCCATACGAGTGACCATTGAGAATGCCACTAGCTTGTCCAGGCAAGGCTGGCGATAGCTCCTCATCCACATCATGGCCATTGCTGGTATCAGACAAACTTGACACTCTTCCTTCATTTTGATTTGTCGACCAGCCAGGTGATTCAAATGTTACATCTTGCCCAGAGTCGGCCATCTCAATGCATCGAACTTCCTTACACATATCATCAGAATCTTCAACAGTTCTTACTGAAGGTTCCTCTGTTCCTTGACTCATATCTGATATAGTATCAGATGAAGAACGGTCCACACTGTTTTCTGAAAGCTGTAGATCCGATGATCCATCACTCTTAATGTCTCTATTACGATGAATTCCATTAACTTCCTTTGAAGATTTATCATTTCCAACAGTTCGCGGTAAGTCTTCCAATGCGCAAGATCTCGTTGCTTAGTTAGCTCCCTAACCTCTTTCTCCAACTGCAAATAATAGCCAGGCAAGCACGTTATTATGCTGCAATTTGTTGGAAGAGTTAGCATTATGACTAGTCCCTTTACAATTCACCACTAAATAACTGAGATATAGCTTGGCATTGCCAGAAAGGAAAATAGAGAGAGAGGGAGAACTTATCCAGATACAAGATTTTTAAAATTTGGTAATATATATTGATGAAATGCGTGCTTATGATCAATATAATCGTTCTGTCTGAGAAGTGTGAGGAGACTCACTGTCCTCGATAAATTGAACAAATCTCAATTGATAAAAAAAATATAGCCAACATCGATGCTTGATCACTATTTAGGAGTGTTACTTGATCACTATTTAGGAAGTAACACTCGATAATTTCATTTCTTAACAATAATTAACTATCATGCAAATACTGACATATCAAAGTTGATTGTACAAACAAAGAAAGAATATAGAACTTAGGCCAGTTCGATAGGCATTAAATTCCATGGAAGTAGGAATTTCTTTTCCATTTCCTACTTTATGTCATGTTTGATTGCAAAAAGTTTATGGGAATTTGTTTTCTCTGTTTTGCCATTTTCCTCCTTTTTGGGGTGTGGGAATTGATTTTCCACTTGACCGCTGTTTTTTTTTTTTTTTTTTGAAATTGGAAAAAATTTCATAATCAATTTTAAAAAAAAANTTCCATTTCCTACTTTATGTCATGTTTGATTGCAAAAAGTTTATGGGAATTTGTTTTCTCTGTTTTGCCATTTTCCTCCTTTTTGGGGTGTGGGAATTGATTTTCCACTTGACCGCTGTTTTTTTTTTTTTTTTTTTTGCAATTGAAACAAATTTCATAATCAATTGTAAAAAAAAATTCACTTTAATGGACAATTTTCACGTAAAACAAAGCCAAACGATCACTAAATTTTGATGAAAAAAATGATTTTTAGGAAAAAAAATTTCTGTTTTTTTTTATTACTTTTTGGCAATGGAAACAAATTTTATAACCAATTGTAAAAAAAATTATCACTTTAATAGAAAATTTTCATGTAAAACAAAGCCAAACGAACACAAAATTTTAAAAATTTTCGGGTGAAAAATTATACCAATCAAACACACTTACTAACAATTCCCTGCAAAACAAGTTCTAGGCAATTACTTTCTCTGGAATTAGTTTTCTTTCCACCCATTTTCCACCCTTGAAATCAAACGGACCCTAAATAATCCAGCGTGTCATTTTCATTAAACACTACTTCATCTGTATACCTAGTAAAATTCATGTTATGTAAAATCCAGCCGCAGATGAAAATCATAATCGTGTTAAAAGGCGAGATAACTATCAAATTTTCTAGATTCTTTCTTTTTTAGCAAGACTGCATGGTCACAAGTTGGTCCAGGAGCTCCTAACTCAGTCTCCAACCTAGCTACCTCTTTCTGCAGATGTTTCACCAACGCCTTATCAGACATCACTACGTTGACCTGAGCATTTGTTGATACTTCCTTTGCACAGCTAGCAAACAAAAGGGTATTTCGTGATTGCTCAACATGGCTTCTAGCAGGGCTCAAGGTACAAATGATGGCAGTTCTTGCATTTCCCCCCAAGGCAGGCTGCAATATGCGTGTTAGCTTAGAGTCTCTATAATTGACGTGTCCATGTCTTCCCTTGCTGCATTAAGCCATACAGATAATGTTGCATGAATTAAAGATCACCTAGAGAAGCAAAACTATTTAGAAAGTTCTATGCCTATAAAATGCCCATGTGTGTCTATGGTGGGTGGGTGGGTAGGGTGGGGGAGAGAGAGAGAGAGAGAACCAAACCCATCTTCACGAGGATGATGAGCCTGTTCCCCATATCCTACTTGACTAAATCCCTTGTATATGAAATCTTAGAGAGAGAAGATATACAAGCTGCACACATGCATATATGTTCAACGTTATCCTTCATAGCAAAAACAAAAGGACCTTTAAATGAAACATAAAGAAACTCAATGTCAAGAATCAACCCATAAGATATATCTGTAGTTGGTTAGGTCACTAAAGGAACATGGCAAAACCACCGTCTATTCTCCAGATCTCCAGATGGTAAAGACTGCTATAAACATACAGCAATATCCAAGTAGCAAGGTAGAACTAAAGAAAGATTAAAATGGAAATATTAATCAACCTTAGCTTGCGAATGACAGTCCCTAGAGTCAGTAAACTACGATTTATATGGCAACCTTCCTTCAGTCTTTGCCCAACTGATAATGCCTGAGATGCACGCTCACTTCCTGCCAGATCAACAAAATTCTGCAGGCAAAAACCGAACAACTTATTATGCAACACTTCTATATTATATCACAGCATCAAAAGAAGTTTCACAACACAACGTTGAGCTAGTTAATATACAAATTCAATTTCACAGTACCACACTAGCGGCAAGGGCAGTTGAGTTTTCCTTCCCTAGAAACTCGCGAGCAGAACTTTCAATAGTCTGAAGAAATCAAATAAGGAAAGAATAAGCAGTGAGATTTTCAAAATTTTCCATAAATTTAAAAGTTAAAAAAGAAAGTTCAACTAAAATGAAGAGGAAAGAGAAGTAAACCAATCTAAGAATTTGATGGGATCTAGAGCTTGTTTCATTCAAAGAGGTCTCCCCAATTTGTCTTTGCGCTTTGAGAATACCAGAAGAACACATAAAACATATAGCATATTATTTTCAAACTTCTGAAGTATAGCAGCGCTAACAAAAACATCTTAATCCTATGAAAACAACCCTAACCTTCACATATGGATAACAACTCCTTGAGATGGTCCCAATCCCTCAAAGTTTCTTCAGTGAGTTTCTCTATAATCGTCCCTCTCTGCATTAAGAAGAAAACAATTTGAACTATAAATGTATTGTAATATAAGAGGACATTAATAATGTCACAACTCACTTCTGGATCATCAAGTAGCCTTAGTGGAGCATTGTCTGTGCTAAGGAGATCTCTAACAACTTCATTATAAATTTCCACTGCAGAAAACTTCAGCACGAATGCTCTTTCTTCATGCTGGAAGGGATGAGAGAGAGATGTTTCTTGAGAAAGTAAAACAAATGGCATTGGGTTAACATTAAACAGAAGTAAAAATCTTCTCTACGAGGAAAAATGTATTACTTTGCTATACATCAAAAAATCAACACCGGATCAAGAATTTGCATACCCTTTGTATGTAATCATAAATGTCAGCCACTGTATACTCGGTTATCCCGTTCATGGTGTATGTTTTTCCACTACTTGTTTGGCCATATGCAAAAATAGTAGCTGAAATGAAAAGGTTTTGGAAACAAGTGAAATAGTTGTTGTTATGGTTGCAAGTGAAGTTAACAAATTATTAGTCCAATTAAAAACAGGGAATATGGTGACAAATGCAGAAAAAATGTATTACTATCATACTTACAGTTGATACCACCAACAACTGAAAGAGCAATGTGTACGACGGATTTCGCGTAT
>CAIGRP010112318.1:0-35003 GCA_903798385.1 Fraxinus cuspidata
TGTTGAAAGTTGTAATTGAAGAGAGAAGAAACTGGAGAAAAGCTTTGTATAAAAATGTTATTTCTCAACTTTATCACATTGTACAATACTATTTATATACACGTGAGCTATCATCTAACTATCACCTAACAAACTAAACCAATCAAATATTTACATCTGTAAAATAGAAACTGATTTAAGTTGATTCTGGTAGCTTGGACCGAGAACTACATTTTGCTTTCCTTGACTTTAACTCTAGAGCTTCAAGGTAGGATTGTAGATTCCAACATTACTTCTACTTATCTTAGATAGAATAAATAAAATAGGTTTAGGCAAAGTAGGGTTAGGATTTAAATTTTACAAAACTAGTTGGAATAAGAACTACAAATAGGATACCTTGTAGGCAACTTCAATATACACCAAGACTTTACTTTAATATAGTTACTTCCTCCGAAGTCTCTACGGTTTTCTTTTCCCCATTAAGTCACGGCATCAAGATTTCTCCCTGTCCAAATCCACTTATTGCCATAAATCCTCCATTAATTGCTAAGAATGTCACGACATGGCATCGAACATATTGTACAATCCATGGAATCTTCATCCATTCTATGCAAAAAGTTCAAATAGTTGGAGTAAACAAATGAAGGTCTTGTTCACATATCAAGAACTTCTAAAGTTGCATAGTGTGTTGATGATTCTGGATAAAATAATTTGACATTGGAACAAAGACAATAAAAATAGTAGGGCAAAAGGGCATCGCTTTTTATTCTTCAAACTCGAGAATATGAGTTTCATGCTATCGATTGGGGATAATAAGGATCAAAGCTTTATCTTACTTGTGAATTTCATTGAGGCAAGGAAAGCATAGAGATTTGCCTACTCCAATAGGTCTTTTATTTGCGAACAAGTCATTTGAAATGGTTAATTTGTTAACTTCAACTTGCAAAATCACAAGTGATTCAGTACTCCGTACTCTTGTCAAGTTAGAATTTAAAGTTGCTTTGTCTTCATTTTGATAAACCAGGTTGAATACAAATTTTTGGTGCTTCTAGCATGCGAATCTCATGGAATAAGCATGATTAGCATAGCAGCTTAGGAGTGGGTAAGGACGGCCGTGAGTATTTTTTCCAGTACTGCCGGTCAGCTTTGAAATTTAAAACTTATCTTAGTATCTACGTTCTTTGTGCCTTCAGAAGGACCCCCCAACCAACAACCGTTTTCAAATATTTTGTTTCCTCCTTTTCCTTAGTCACAAAACTTTTAGGATATTGAACTACTTGATATAAAAGTTTAAACTGTTATAGAGATTTACTTGAATACCACTTAAATTTGTTGTAATTCTTTTTTCCTATCAAAGCCCAAAAAGTGAACTATTTCATTAAATGGGTTATGAATGGCGGCGATACTTGAACTCAGGATGTGCTCTAGTATTATGTTGAACCATTTAATCTATAAGTTTAAGCTATTAGAGAAGGTCACATGCATACCATTTAAATTTGTATTCAACAATTTATATGACATTATATGCCTCCTCCAATCCATGATGATCATTGTGCAAGTTCCCTTGTCTGACTTGACATTTGAATTTTGATTGAAAGCTTTTGAAAAATGGCAAAACCATTTTCTTTTCATTTCTTCAATTAAGAAAGGATCTTTGGTTGCATTTCTGTTATTTTCTGGTGGATATATTGCTCAAATCCTTTCTATTGCATAATAACTAAACAATATTAATGCAACAGTCTTGCTTCTTATTATTACCGTCACCAAGCAGGATTATAGTTAATATATGCAAAAATCCAATAATGCAAGTCATGAGATCTGATTAGGTTCTGAGAAGAATCTGATTAAGAATTATTATTGCATGTAATATTGAGTTAGGTTGAGTGAATTATATCTTAGTGAGGATTATTTTTAAAGTTTTGGTTCCAAGTAGTACTAATCAAGGCTGACAGTAGATCTAGGAGGAAAATGGTTGAACACATCCTCCATATAGCAATTAATAAAAGGTTTAGTGAAGAATTTAGACTTCAAATTTTCATAGTCCTAATTATTTCATTGCTTTTGTGTTGATGTTACATCTAGAGTTTCTTATGCTTTCATCATTTTGAAATCCAGTAAATTGAGCTAGCACTTCATAATGCTGAAGTCGAGACTTCTATAGAAAATTATGATGTATGGAAACAGAGCATAAATAGGAGCTATCAAGGTATGATCATGTAACTCAGGAAACTTGGAGAAGGCTTAATGAGTAGTGTTTGCAACTTTTGCTATTTGCCTGATCGTATAAAATGAGATATTATGTGCCCATACCGCCCCCCTCCCCCACACCCCCTTCCCCGCAGTCCTCACACCCAAAGAATTGGAAACTAGCAGTGGATGTATATGGTATTGACATTCTAAATAACTACAATTTTTATGATGTGAGCTTGTACGAATGTCGTGTAATATTCTCTCCTCATTCTTGCTCAACTACAGACTGAATTTTTTTCTTGTTCAGATGATGGGAGGACTAACAATGTCAGTTTCATCAGTTGAAAGTATGGCATCATTGAGCAGCGATCTTTTCTATGACATACTTAGGCGTCTTGATGGTGCGACTTTGGCCAGTGCAGCCTGTACTTGTTCAACGTTCTGCTCTATTTCAAAGGAAGAGCGATTATGGGAAAATATGTGCTCTTCTACGTGGCCTTCAACTGATCGAGATGATGTCAAAAGTTTGATCATGTCAATTGGTGGATTCAAAAAGTTTTATGCAGATTGTTTTCCCCTAATTGTAAACGAGGTTCCTGAATTTCGATGGAATGACAATTTTGAGTATCCTGAAGAGTTGACCGAAGCTGAATACTACGGTGATGTGGATGAACTTGAAAGCATTTCTCCATCGGATTTTGTGTCTATTATGGATATCAAATATAAAGACAAAACAATCTGTTCAAAAGTCCTATGGGGAATCCCGAATGCAGATGGCTTTAATGGTTGGTTTCACAATTGTCCATTTCATATTGATCTTCTTGCATATTCAGATGAAGTGATACTTTCAGTCTCTGATGGCCTGCCTCCAATCATGTCCATTGAACAAGAGAGAAAAGACGGAAACCTCTGGCAAGAGCTCCGGGAGGGCATCCGACTTAGTTGGATTATAGTCAACATAAAAATAAAAAAAGCTGCTAATCTATCGAGTTGGAGCTCACTTGGAGGGCAAAGACATTGGCCTACAGACAAGGATTTCGTGGTACGATTTGGTTCCATTCTTCCTGCCAAAGATATTCTTCCTTGTGAAGTAGTCAAATGTATCCTTGTCATGAAGTTCAGGGTGATCACTGAGGGCGAAGATGTCAAAACAACTCTCAGGTTGACGGAACTAAGCATGCAACTGGAGGATATGGATGGTTCTCATGTCAATGGCTGGAAAAGTTTGCTCGTCCTTAAAGAAGCACTTAGCTGCCATAGGAGCAAGAATTACAATGAAGCCATCGAGTTGTGCCATTTGTACTCGAAGGTGCAAACGGAGCTCAAGGAGAAGAAGATGCAATATGAAGACATGTTAGACAGACTTTGGATATTAGGTGGCATTGCTACATGCATCAGTTTTTATTTGTACTGTGTGTGAATACTACGTTGTTCTAGCATGGCCAAATACTGTCGTCTTAACGAAATTTTTTCTCCCCCTTTTCATATGTAACTCAATTTTGTTTGCAATAAGATTCCAGGCTTGTCTTAGTTTGTCATAATTGTCCTGCTTCGCTTGTGAAATATATCATCAAGTTGTAAATGGAATAAGAGAGATGTACTCACGCAAGTGAAAGATGTCATAGGTCATTCCATTATTTTTCTTGTTTCTGCTATTAAATCCAAGTCAAATTTGGATCCGTCTAAGTTGTTCTTTAATACTACTTATGTGACATCTTTATTTGATGAATAATGCTATATGTACATTCAATGGCTCACGTTGTCTTTGACATTCCATTTGTTTTCAAAAAATTGGGGGTGAAAAAAGTGATTTTAAACTGTCCAATGATGTATTACCATATGTCACAATGTAAAAAATGATTTAAAAAATTATTTACAGGTAGGATGATTGTTATTTGATTAGCACCAAGGGCGCTAGCGATTCTCTGTGCTGGTCTAGATTTTCAACGTGTGGGTCTTAATTAATTCTTCACAAAATTGAGTGCTAATTGCTTTTTTCCATTCACTTTCAAAATAATGGTTTGATTGAAAAAGACATTTAATGTGAAATGCTATATGATCATGATTTTTCTCATATTTCAATAACTGTTTGATGAAGTTGAACTACGAGATCTAAGTTCAATGTACGTTCCCTTCTATATTTTAGAAGAGAGATTTAATATAAACTAAGAAATTGTCACTATTATGTACAAAATTGACTCGATATATGAGCTAGAGCATTGAATTATAAAAGGCACGAAAAGAAACATGAAAATGATAAATTAAAAATAAAAGAAAAATCTCGTTCATATCTTTCAATTAATGGGTTGAAAGAAAAAAATTATGAGATAATCTTTAAACTCTTCGAGTAACAAAATTCTCTTAAATAAATTATAGTCCCGAGAAGCGCAACATGAGCTAGGCCGCATCAATTGAGCTATTTGACGGAGTAGTTAAGAGAGATTTGATGACAATTCTTATATCATTTATTACTTATACAATTATAACCCCATGTTTGGTAAGATAAAGTCAACAATTAATTTTAACCACATATTTTATGGATTCATAATTTTTCAACCATATATTTCATCAGCTTTTTTTTATCAAAATATACTGATTTTAATGAATTAATCCCCGCTAAATGAAAATAGGAAAAATTATAGTTTGGGTTATACAATAAATTGAAAATGCAGAAAGTAGGTCCCTCAACTTAAATATTTAGCAATTGAGGTCCTGCACCTTCCGATATAGTTGAAATGCGGTCCTTGTCGGATGAAGATAATCTATTTCTTCGTTATAAGTCAAATGAAATCACATTGCTACGAAATACAAAGAGTGAGGACTGAGATTGCCAAAACAAAAAAAAATAGGTGATCCAATTTGTCCGTTTCTTCTTCAAATTCAAATGCATCTTGTCGGGCCACTTCCCTTCCCCCACAACCCCACACTAGTGTCAACACCACTTTTAGCCCCTACAACTATTATTTCGAGAAATAGAATTTCAAATGAGAATTTTTTGAAGAATTCATGATTAAAGTAGGAATTTTTTTTATTATGTAAATATATTATTAAAAATTATTACGAGAATTAAAATTTATTAAATAATGATTGTCAAATAGGGACTTATTAAAGTCCCCGACTTTTTATTAGTGTAACTATCATGTCCCAGCATTTTAAAAATGTGTGTGCATTATCTTTACTTGACAAAAAAGGTGTATTAAGTCGTTGATTGACCCTACAACACGCACATTATGTAATACTTAAAGGGTTAAATTGTTTAAAAAAGATTCATTTATTTTCAAAATCTATAAATCAATTTGAAGGGTTAAATTGTTTGAAAAACAGTTTCTTGTGATCCTTGGAAATTTAAAAATTCTAATTCAACACCCCCACCTGCCATCTCTGCAAGGTTTTAAGAAGGTATTAGTTGAATAAATTGGATGCCATTAAACTTTAATTAGATGAAATTCAATAAATTCTTAAAATCTGATATATTAAACAATTTTTTTGTATTTTGAGTACAACTACAATATGAACAATCGACCTGCCATGAACGTTTGTCTTTGTTCAAGACCCCACCACCTCATCATCTTCTAACTCTGTCCTATACTCTTTCCATTCTCTACTACTCTCTCTCTCTCTAAGCCCCACACACTCTCCTACTCGTTTAAAGTTGAGTATGAATACATTCTCCATTTGGCGTCCATTGCACCCTATTCTTTAAAGATTTTCAAAAACTGTAAACCAAAGAGAGAAAAGGGGCCATTTTTTTTTTGGGTAGGAGTTGAGTGTGAAGTGAAGAATATATTTGTTCAAGAAAGATGAGTGAGAACATAGATACATCTCCAAATGGGTTTTACAGAGCAACCCACTTGGATTTTTTCAAGAAATTCAAGCGTTTGAAGCCATTAGAGCCTTCACCTGGTGTTCTTGGGTGTTTCTTTTTCAGTCTTTGCTTAATACTCTGTTTGCTTTTATTGGATTACACAACCGTCAATCGTTTAAACGGGAAGTCGTCGTCAATAACTTGGTTTAAGTTCAATGATTCTTCATTGGTAAAAGAAAAGGTGGGGTTTCTTGAAGAAAGTAGTGGAGGGTGTGATATATACGAGGGAAATTGGGTGTGGGATGATGAAAACTATCCACTTTACCAATCTAAAGACTGTATGTTCTTGGATGAGGGTTTTCGATGTTCTGAAAATGGGAGGCCTGATAATTTCTATACCAAGTGGCGTTGGGAACCCAAAGATTGCAAATTGCCCAGGTTTATTTTTTTTTCTAAATATTATAATCTTAATGTTATATTGTTCAAGTATGAATTGATTAGGATATTTGTTATGTACTTTACTAGGTACTTTGAGTTCAAATGATAAGTTCAAAGATTATATGATAAAAATCCTTGCTTGAACAATTGTAGCTCTGGAAAGTGTGCTGCCATATAGGCTGTATTTGACTAGGCTTTAGATTTTTTATGACTTCAGTCTTTGTTTGTTCCAAGGTTTTATGGGTGACTAGTTTAAATTTTATCGTTTAGAATCCAATCCAGTTTATCTGTTTGGATTTTTGTTCAGCAAATTTGATATTTGGCTTTTTGTTCTCTTTTTTTTTTTTTAAGTTTGGATTGTGGGTTTAGCCATTTAGGGCATGTATTCTCTGGCCGTTCTGGTGAATTGAAATGGTAGAACGACAATAATGTGTAACTTTGACAAGACGCTAACATCACTGTGATCATGCAATTTTTTTTATGTTTTCTTCCTTTGACATGAAGCAGATTCGATGCAAAAGTTATGCTGGAAAAGCTTCGAAACCATCGGATAGTATTTGTGGGAGATTCTATAGGAAGAAACCAGTGGGAGTCCCTTCTTTGCATGCTATCTTCTGCAATTACTAATAAAGCTTCAATTTATGAAGTGAATGGGAGCCCAATTACAAAGCACTCAGGCTCTTTAATTTTTAAGTTTAGGGATTTCAACTGCACGGTTGAGTATTACAGAGCCCCATTTCTAGTGTTACAAAGCCGCGCACCAGCTGGGAGTCCCAAAAAGGTGAAAATGACATTAAAGTTGGATCGAATGGATTGGAGCTCTGCTAAGTGGAAGGATGCAGATCTGCTGATTTTCAACAGTGGGCATTGGTGGAATTATGAGAAGACCATCAGAGAGTAATCTTTCTTTCTTGATTTAGATATTTTTAATAGAATTTATTTATTTTATGATTTTTGCTTGCTTATTCTTTAACTGGAATTAATTAATTACTCCCTTGAGCTAATATCTGAAACAGGATAGCTTCTGCGTTCTCATAACTAGTTTGGTAAGATGATAGAAAAGAACACTTGGTTTTTATTGCATATTGTGGACCTGAACAAGTGATATAATTTCACGATGTTTTATTTCCAATATAATAGAGATTACAGAGGCTAATCATGTTCATGTACTGTGCTAGACTATGGAGGTTTGAAGTATTCTACAGCATGATCATGATCTAATCACATCAGTTGATGAAATAACTGGATTTATTTGCAAAGAGAGAGAACTATTAGCCTCCGTTTGGTAAAGTTATATTTATAAATTGGTCAATCTTCATTTTCAACCACACATTCCAATGGAGTCACAAGCACTATCCACACATCCACCACTCATTTTTAACTATTTATAAATTAGAACATTTATAAATTCTAATCTTGCGTGAAATCTACGTGAAGTATTTTATTCTTTTCTTTTTGATTAGTGCAAAATTTATGTGAGTTTGGAAAGGTTGCATATGAATCTTACGTCATTAATAATTTTTGTTGGTAATTAATTGCTGTAAATTGTTCGTTCACAAAGAACATGTGAGGTACTGTAGCAGCTCATTCCTTGTGTAATAACCCTTTCCCCTGATTATGGATATTTTGTGGTTAAAGCAGAGAAAAGCCTGAATTCTCGCCCAAAAAACCCAAAAGCCAAAGGAAATTAATAGAAAAATAAAAACAAAAAGGAAAGTGATTCTCTTAAAATGTTCGACTCGCACAACAAAGTTTTATCTGTGGACAGGACAATTCAGTTTGTGCTTTGCTTGAGTAATTGTTCATCTTTGGAGCTTATTGTGTAGTTTTGATGCTGTTTTTGAAAGTCATGGACATTGTGGAGCCTAATCATACATGTATTACGTCGCCTAATACTCTTACATAGATAAAGGATTACTCAAGGGGGGTCATTTATAGACTGATTTAGACTTAGGGGCGTGGGATCACCATTGTAATCTTCTTTTTTTTTAATCATGGTGAGAGTCCGTAGCAACAAGTGAACATTAGTCTCACGTTGAGGGTAAACCACGATAAATGTGTATTTGGTCTGTGTTTCTTATTTTGTTTTGCTTAAGATTGCTCTATTGCTTGGAATTAGGGCATAATCCATAATAGGAAGTCCGGTACATGCATGTGTGTGTGTGTATATATATGGTAAACCTATATAGATACCATTTTTTATACCTTGAATCCTTTTATGGTGTATTAGGGGCTGTTACTTTCAAGAAGGGGAAGAGATCAAGATGAAGATGAGTGTAGAAAATGCATTCCGAAGGTCAATTATGACATTGATTGATTGGATAAGTCAAGAAATAGACACGACAACAACCCACGTCTTCTTCCGAAGTTATGCTCCTGTACATTTCAGGTACCTCTGATTCTTGATCAACAGTGGCATCGTTGTTAGCATATACCCCAATTTCATTAAGTCGTCCAATACTTTATCTCTTGCAGTTTAATTATACTTAAATTATGAATTACCAATGTTAATTCTTTGTCTAAATCTAATATGCTAAGAGATTTAGTCCTCTTGTTTATTAATCTTGCAACCTTACTTCTTCATATAGGGAGGATTAGATAGTATTCAAAAATATTAAAGTAGAAAAATAAGTTCAAATATTATTCTATTATACCAAACATGCCCTTGATGTATAATTGAATGAACAGAGGTGGGGATTGGAAGACTGGTGGTAGCTGTCACCTGCAGACACTACCCGACTTGAGCTCATCGTCATTCTCGTTGGAAGCATCGAGTGAGTTTAAAACAGTTGTTAATGTGTTCTCAGAACATGTGAAGGCAAGGAATATGGATCTCTTGAATGTGACGGGTATGACGTCGCAAAGAAAAGACGGTCATTCTTCCTTGTATTATTTGGGGTCTAAAGTGGGACCAGCCCCTCTCCACCGACAAGACTGCAGTCATTGGTGCCTGCCCGGTGTCCCGGATTCATGGAATGAACTTCTTCTTGCAGTCTTCTACAAACGAGAATTTACTCGTGGACAAAATTTAACAATACCTTCTGCTTCAACTTGATAGGTTTACGGGATCTTTTTCAACTAAACCAGCATTTATATTAAGATACGGATTAGTTGGCAGCACTTACGGAGTAAAGCATTTTGATTTTTTCTGAACTCAGAAAAATGAGAACCCGAGGCTGCTGCCCTGCGGACATTCTTAACATTGACATCAACGTAATGGTTTGCCTTGTACATACATCTTAGACGAGGAAAATTACATGACTTGATGATTCGATTCTCTACACGATGTAGCAACCCAAACCTGCTGGCCAAGGAAAGGAACGCACACATGATCAAGGACTTGAAGATGCATATATTTTGTGTCATCAAAATTGATGATCTCTTCGTCTCATTTTGTTCTCGTCTGAGGTGGATATGCTTGGATATTGAGTGCAAATTACAGACAGATACAAACGCAGTATACTAGGTTTTTGATTCTATGATTTGGCTGTTTCATAATTTTGTATGATTTTTATTTTTCAGTTTTGGTAGATATGAAGAGAGTTGAATGAGGAAACAATATTTTGTACAAACAAAAGAGAAAATGTTATTTATGCTCCATTTAGTTTTATTTTTATTCTTATTAAAAGGGCTTGTTTGAAATAGATTTTTTAATAATAATTTTTGTAAAAAAAACTGTATTTTTGGAGAATGCGTGTGATTAAAATATAAGAAAAATAGTTACGTGATCACGTGCAAAATTATTTTACTGGAAGGATGTGGGTTTAAAAATGAGTTTTAGAAAATTTGTACCAAACATGGACTATATAATGTACATGTTATGGTTTGTTGAACGCATAAATTTTAGACGAGACTATTTAATAACTACCGTAATATAAATAACAATTTGAACCAGGAAATGAAATAAATCAATACACAGAAAAACATAAACCAGCAGGCAGCTGAACCTCTGCATTGCAAAGGTTATGACTTACAAATCAGTTTCTTGAATAACAGAAAGTACTAATAAGAAACCATTAAAGCAACGCAAATTAAAGTAGACACAATTTCTCAGTTCAATTCCTCAGAAGTAGTAGTTCTCAAATCTCATGGTGCAATCAACCAGCTCTGTCTGGCCGCCAAGTCGACCACCGCAGTTACTCTCGAGAGTTGCCTTGGCAGAAACGAGGCAGTTGGCGCAGTCGTTATTGGACAGAGCACGGCTGCAAGTGGCGTGTCCATAAGCAACCGCCTTGGAATAAGGCGAAGTGGCTCTGTAGTCGAAGCCTTGCTGCGACGGAGTGACATTCATTAAATCAAAAAGAACGTATGTCACACTGTTCCCAAAAGGGTCACCTTCTGCATATGAATTGACATTGCATTTAAGGACATTAATGCTGGTATTGGTCCACCTTTAACGGTATGGCATAGCCCCAGCAGGCCAATCAGAAGTGCAGAAACAATTAAACTGGATTTTGGAACAAAATTCATCATCTTAATTCTTAATAATATTTACTGGGATGATGAAATAGTTCTGAATTGATTGTTATAAATAGACAGTGGATTCATTGGTTTTCTCACCATTTTGGAGCATGCCAATGACCATTATTGGTGCCCTGCTAGTGTTTAAGACAACTAAACAAATAAAACTTTCCAATCACTATCTCCACAATTTTTTAAATAATGCTATTTATCATTACGATGATGAAACATCGATAATTTGTCAGTGTATGTGGAATAATAGATTGGACAGATCGACTTTTATGGGAGAGAGCAGGATGGGAGAGAAAGAAACGCGATCTATCATCATGTTGATAAATAGCATTACCCAAATTTTTTTAGACGAAATAATTTAAGTCAATGTTACAACTGGTGAGAAAGCACATGAATGAATCATCATTCTTTCCTCCCTAGGGTTTATGTGATATTCCTGCTTTGGAGCTCGAACCAATCAATAGAATGAAATGAAACAATGGTAAGCCTAGGGCGATGAAAACATGGGTCAAAAAATCGGAGTCAGAAAGAAAAGTAAGTAGTTTAATCTATAAAAGTTTTCAACTCGAGGTAATTTTGTTAAAGTATGTTTCGAGGGTTCATTGGTACACCTATGATGCTGGTAAGGTCGAGACCGTGGTCTCCTGTCTTCGACAAGTTGAGAATATATCGTGAAGAATATATTGTGAAGAAGATAGGGCTCATTGATTATAAAACGAGAAAAGCTATTCGACAAGTTGAGAACAAGCATTTTGATCTTGCGTTTACGAGTGATGATAAATTCTATTTCCTCCAACAAAAGGCTTAGAGGGTACGATAGAACATATAATTATAGTGAATTTAGATATTGCCGTAAAAAATTGCATGGTTTACGCCTTTAGTGTAAAAATAAATTCAATTTGACATGAAATGCAAGATAAAAATCTAACAACTTAAACTTTTAAATAGAGTGACTTTAACAACTTGAATGACGTTTTACGCGCACATTGGTTTGTAATTTTACATTGTGCACATCATGTTTTATTTGTTGCATGTTTATCCATAGAGACAAAAACATATTGCTAAAGTAGTCTATTGGTATAAACATTGTGGTTTCCATAGAAAAGGGAAATTAAAATGTATGCAGGCCGAAAAGAAGTCTCCATCAAGTTTGAACTCTATATGATTAATAAAAAGTAGAAATGTACATTAAATTTTTCGAATCTTTATATGGAATGGATTTTAATATAACAGTACAAGAAGGATATGGATATGAGGTACTTCCAAAACTTCATCTCTACAAGAAGATGAAAATATTCGTTGAGCAGAAAGCCAAAAGTACAAAAAAGTTATCTAGCAAAGTTCAACACCTTCAGATCAACTGCCTCGACCCATTCCAGTATCGTCCCACACAATAGGAACTAGGAAGTGTACCGGGCCTTCCTCCCATTAACAAACCAACTCCACTGCAACTGTAAATCATAACCAAAATGCTGAAAACTAAATGATGATTAAACTCTCAAAACAACATTTCCCCGATGCCATTGCCAGTTTTCTGCAAATCCTCTTGTGACAAAAGGGTTTTCTTCCCCATTGCACCAGTCTTGTCATATGGCTGAGCCATCTTCCTTAGGAACTGCACATTTACGCCAAAGAAAAAGTACTTAACAGTAATCATGGCCTGCTAGCTATCGTAATGCGATAGGAGAGTTGATCCCATGTGAATTGTATAAGATAATACAGAATTGAGAATTTCAACACGTTTATTCAGTTTTAAGCCTCAATCGCCTTATCACATGGTGGTGGTATTCTCAATATACACCAGCACACATTACCAGAGAAGTTTAAAAGATTTAGTGTCTCACCTCTATTTCTTCACATTGTATTATTATCAAATATATCCCAGCAGAAAAAAACAACACAAGATACAAATAATATAATACCGTACCTCTCTTGCTATATGCACAGCCATGTCGGTGCTCAAGTTCAGGTGCGCATCACGCAAATGCGACAATATCCACCCAGGCAACTTTGAGCGTTTGTCATGACGGCTATATCTAAACGTCAACAATCCAATACATTAGAAAGTAAATAAATAAAAGAAACTCATTTAGCAAATACTACACATCCTCATTTTTGAATACTGAATAACTCAATAAACTACTACCTTAAACATGCATTAACATTGAATCAAATTTGTAGACATCACATTTAATTATTTAAAAGGAATTAGACCGTGCTTTCTGCACATTATTTTACACAATTGAAACTTGCTTACCATATCGGATGCACCTTAATTCTCTAGCCTTGAACAATTGAACAGAATGTAGTTCACAGTCTAATTCACTTATGAAAGTTCTATTACATACAGACCAGGGCCAGCTATTATATCACTTGCTATATAAAAAATAGTATTGCTGGCTCTTATAAAGGTTTACGTTCAGCACTCTCTCTCTCTCTCTCTCTCTCTCTCTCTAGTCATTAGAATAGATACCGCGACAAAACATACAAACAACTTTAAAAAAATGGCTTATATGTAATGATGAAGTTGTACACAACAAATTGCACTAGAAACTTATTAATTATGGCATACTAAAATTATGGTTACAAAAACTTTGAATCCCTTTTTGTTACACTGGTAACTCTTAATGAATATTCCAGATTGATACTAGAGCCTAAAGGCGACTGCTCATAACTTTAGAATCAGAAACAAGGATACAAACCTCTTGTCAGCAAAAATCATCATCCCATAATCAGCCTTTGAACGGATAACTCGTCCTACACACTGAGCAGCTTGTCTCTGGAAATCAAATGTAAAAATGCATAAGAAAAAATAAACATAGCATGCAAGTACCCAAAACATGTGAGTGCAGCCAAATATTACCAAAGCATCAAAAGTCAGAAAGTCGCCCTCTTTTATTTGGAAAGTCTCCCTTAAATACTCCAGTCTTGCAAGTAATATTCTGCAAATTCAACACTATTGAAGCCGCATACAGTTGGGAGAATTGTAACTTCATAAACTACAGCAGGACCGGGATGGAGGAGGATATGAAAAGTGTGCTATCAAGGAATTTTTGGCAGGATCGATTAGGAAAATTAGTATGAATCAAATAAAAAATTGACTTTGCAATGTCCAAATCAAAATTGAGCTTACAAAGCCTAATCAGTGATTTCTGTCATCATTCCCATAAAAAAATGATTTAAAAAAGCAAACAAACCCAAAACCAGTCAAAGAATTTCATTATATCCCTTCTGAACATCCTATTGCACCTGTTGATTATGATTGCAAAAATATAAGAAATCCAAGTATCTTGGCCCATCCTAAAGATTTGTACTGAACTTTGATAAATTTTCTGCAGCAAAAGAACAGGAAGGCAAATTCATATCCATCTCATGAAAAAAACTGGATGTCTTAAACTATTCCTTTGTGGCCCAATGGATGTATGCAAAGTATGATAATAGATTAGTTTATAAATATACAACCATTTTCCCAGATTTCTCAAGCTGGTGAATGTGTGTCAAGCATGGATTCATGTGCAAAAATCAAAGATAAACCTTCAACCAGATTTGTATAGCAAAAGAATGCAAGAAAAGAATTTCTGGAGCAAGTCATCGAAAAGAGTTGTGGCAACTTACTTGCTTAATGTGTATTGGAAAGGAACACCAAACATGATGACAAGTCTTCCATAATGTCTATCAAAGTCTATACCTTCTGCAACTTTTCCCCTGCAAATGGAAGCGTGGTCAGTAAAATCACCTTAAACGTTGTCTAATTTTATGTTTCACTGACATTGTCACATTGAACATTGCACATCAAATCCACAGTCTATACGACTTGAGCTGAAGGCTAGAATGTTTCAAGATTTTTCTCTTAGTTAAAATTGTTTTGGCATAAAGTGGTGTTTCTGTCCTCTTTTTGATGAAGGTGGTTTAAATTTACACTTATACATCTATCAGATGTCAATGAAATTTAAGTTGAGTGATTCTTCTGTCCTGCTTTCATGTACTTGAGCACTTCCCATCCTACACTTTGTAATTCCTTCCTTCTATACTAAATTCTTCTGTTCGTCAAAAAAGATATATTAATTGATCTAAGACTTCTATAGAGAATTCCTGCCATATGGAGTAAGGGATGGGGTGGAGGGAATCAACTGCCAAAGGTGGAAGGAGCTACCTGGCAACAGAGAAAAAAACAGCACCTCTTCCACAATCACAAGCTCTACGATAATTATCCAATGCTAATGTAGTTTCAACAACATCCTGGGTCTCTATGAAAACTAGTTTATGTTGCATTATCTCCTGCAACACATTTAAAGGTATTTCAGAATGATATTTTCAACTAACTTTTAAAAAGAATACTAAAAGGAGTAATAATTTTTTCTTTTTTCCGAAAGTACCTTCAGAATTCCTGATTCATGCCAACTATTGACGATTCCATCCATATAAGAATAACTGACAAAGAAACACACAATTCCATCTGGGACAACAGATACCATCTCAAGCAAAAGTTTCCCATAGTTTTTCTCAACACCGGGATCACTTCTCAGATCATATTTCGTGCTCACAGGGAGCTGGTCACTGGAATATTAAGCAAGATGAGAAGAACTATATAGCTAATGGCACAAGAATTCTTCTACCAAAAGTACAATAAAATAAATGCTATATGGAGTTTCTGAAAAGCAAATGAGGAGAACATTATTCAATTCTTTTACCTTCCACGAGTGAGAACCATTGGACATATGCAATCCCTCGTTAAGGACATGGTAAAGCTTTGACTAACCACAGGATTGAAGTTGAGAAGACGAGGGTAAAGATCAATGGGGCTGAGAGTCCCAGAAGTAATAACAACTGATTGGAATCGTTCAAATACAGGCTTAATGGCAAGAGAAGCATCATGACAACAAAGCTGGAATGCCAACATTAGCAATTAATCAGTAATTCTGATACTATAATAGACCAAAACAAGTAATCCAGACTTGCAAAAAACATTTGTGAGCACATTCACCAAAAGGGAAGAAAATGCAATTACTTAGGGATAAGAATTTACTGATAACAATCAGACCATAATAACTGGAACTACCAGAATATTACTCAAAAGAAGAGTGTAATGTGAGGGTTACTTGTTTCCTTGGTAATAAATAAAAAATAAATAGCTAAATCGCCAATTTCAACAAACCTGCAGCACGGGATCAGGTATATGTGGCATTCTTTCATCGAAAGGTTCAATTATAATTGAAAATCCCCGCGTGTAGGTCCCCACGAGCGTTGCCAAATCACAAATTGTTTGGATATGTAAAAATTCATCCGTGTCAGTTATCTCCAAAGTCAACATGAGGGAGTGAAGCCGGTCATAACAAAACCTTAACATTTTCTGGTCAATCCCAACTTGTGCGTTGATTGAAGCAACGAAAGAAACAGGACCCTCCTTTTCAACATTCTCAGTTTGCAGCCGCCCTTTAAAATACTGGATTAATCTACGCAAAACAGATACAAAGTGCTCTGCCCGCCTTATGTTTCCAGGCACAGCTTCCTTTAGAATATCATCGGGTAAGGCAGGATTTGCAAACCAGGTGTCACCAACTGCAGGGACACAAAAGCATATGTGAGTCACAGAACTCATTTTAGAAAAAAGAATGCCTAATCAAATGAAAAAAACATGCATTAACTCAACATACTTGGAAGGTTCCCTCTTTGTGCCAAACCTTCAACAAGCCGGTTGTATTCTGCACGCAATCGACCAGCATCGGTGGCCTTTAACCTTCCTACCATGTTAAACAAAGTTAAGACAGAATAGAACTATCAAACAATAGCTCTTTTTTTTTTTTTTACTCCTTGAAAATTATTGAACACTAATGCACAGAAGTAACTTCAACTAGAAAATATGACACAAAAAGCCATGTAGAAAGATAACCTTTTCAACAGTTAGCAGTCCATCAAAAGCAAAACAGAGATTTTACAAAAACCCAAGAATTTCAAAAAATGTAATTGTGTTTATTGTGTAAATAATTCATTTTCTTGATTCTGTGGCTAAAAACCATATTCTTTATTAAAGTGTTCCAAGAACGTCATATTTGGGATTGATATTCTGATGCCAGTGTGGTGAAGATGCTTCTTAGCACAAGACATACAAATTTGTGAATATGTCGAAATACTCTGAGCATACTAACCAAAATACTAAAAAAAGTTAAAAGAATTTTACATCAAGACGGTAACACAAGCACAAACCTATCAATCTCCTGAGACATCCTAGTAAGATTCCTCGTTGCACCTTCAAGTGTCTGACTCCTTACACTGACACTGAGTGCCTCAATGCACACATTGTCAATATTGTGGGCCTCATCAAACACAACAACAGACTCTCTCTGCATCTCCTTCGATATGATTCCAGCAACCTTGGGATCGAGCAGATATTGATAGCTATAAACGACCACGTTTGCAAATTGCACCATGTGACGTGCCAAAAAGTACGGACACCACCCTTTCTCCTTCCCGAATGCCCTCAAATCCTTCAATAGTTGGGAAAACAAACTATAAGCCAATTTCAGTTCAACATTAAAATAGAAGAAACCTGAAAGCATATGTTTCAAATTTCTGCACCACTGAATTACTGTAGCAAATCCTCAATATTTGTCAACAATTGAATTCATAAAACAAATCTATTGCCATCCAACTCTAAATATTTTATGCAGCAAATGCACCCAAAACTCCATCATTCACAAATTTAACATTCAAAATATCTCAAGAACTTATGTGCCGTATATATAATCACAAATAACCAAAAACAGATAGGAAAATAGCTAGATTTCATTAGAGTCAAAAAAAAAAAAAAGAAATACAAAAAATGCAGAACCTGTAGAGTATAAACACCGGGAGTCAAAACGGCATCAGAGGCAGCCTTCTCATAATTATCAAAAAAGGAACAAGTCCGAACATTCGGATTCTCTATAGCCATCGCCCGGACCCAACTAGCTGTAAGCTTCCTACACGCGGCATCCACGGAATCCCGATTCTCAGCCGAAACAACACTCGGATTTATACACAAATTCTTCCTCGACGACAGCCCGAGCGCAAGCATCCGTGCAGAAGGGCCTAAATGCTGAAGCTGGTAATTATGCAACAATTTGAGCTCGGCTAGGGTTTTTTCCATTTCGTGTACTGTGCGAGTACAGTAAAGGAGTTTCACCGGATTGGAGGGCTTCGAAAGTGTGTAACTCGTGATTAAGGAGAGTAAAGCTATTGTCTTCCCAGTACCCGTTGGCATTTCTAACAGGCAATGGCCCTTGGCATCTAGGGCACGTTTTAGTTCCACCATGTACGCATATTGCTCCGGGTATATGTTGTCGTAGGGGAAATATACTGTAACATCTTCGATTTGGAACTTCATTTTTCCGGTGGGCGGTGGCTCCGGAGGTGGAGGTAGTTTATTGAGAAAGGGTTTAGGGATTTCAGAGAGGGTTTCCAGTGACCCAGGCTGTTCTATTTCTCAAAGGACGACGCCGTTTGGCTCAGCCTTTAATTTTGGCTGACATTTTATTAATAACTCCTCCTGATTTTAGGTAAATTTTTTTTATTTATAAAAAATTAATGGTTTTATTTGGTAAGTCAATTAATGTTTACTCGTAGATATCCCTTAGTCCATTAATATCTGATTAGTGTTTGACAAAACTCATGTGATCGATATTAAGAAACTCGAACGTGCATAAATATCGTCTCGCTCATTTGTGTCAAGTACATGTCCACAACAAGTAAGAGTTTAATGGTCCAATGTGAATCGTTTTTGTCACGTATTATGTATTAAGGAATTTGACTCAAATTGCCTATGGTTTGATCCAGTTCGAACGTGTGTAGCAATTGAGATCACCATGAGCTGAGTCCAAGCCAGCAGGGTCTTCACTTGAATCAAATTTAATAAATTTTTCTAAAAGAACACTGAAGAAGAGCACGAGACTGAAATGAAAATGAGAACATGCTTTCACAATCTAGCAATTTGCCTCTCCATTAAACAAAATGTTGATGATCCGACTTCGGAGGAAAGAAAAAGATACCATGGCATGGCATAATTTGATTACAATTCATCAATCTTTTCTCTTTCTTCTTTTTACTTTCCTCCGACAAATAAATTACTTAACTTTAAGATGAAAATATCAGCTTTCACACTACAAGAAGGCAGTACCCTTTCACTGTTTCACAGATGAAAATAGACGGATGAAGATTTCCAAGAACCAACCCTCTTCATCCCACACCTCTTGGTTGACAAGCAGTGAAGGCTGAGTGCATATTGTCACGGAAATGGAATCTGACGCACGAGTTGTTTGGACTCTGCTGAAACCGGGTATGAACAATTAATCAAAAAATCTTCATCCAATCCAACCATTGGTTTGCATAGGACTTCAACCCCAAGCAATTTGATTAGTATATCATCTTAAGAGAGAGAGTTTGGAAGTTCACCAACACACATTTTGCTCGTTAGTTCTATTAGTTTCTGAGTTTCCTCATCTAACTTTACATTGTCCATTTTCATCCTCTCTGCCACTATAAGTGGCATTTTACCAGCTTTTGCATAAGTTCGCAGAAGAGAATTATAAGTCTCTGTTTTTACATGGCCAGCACTCCGAAGAGTAATTATCAGTTGCTCTGCGCCCTCAACATTGCCGTGCTCTTCAACAATCCTAAATACTTCTTGCAACATCTTTTCATCTGGATTCCATTTTTTCACACAACCAACAGCTTTCTTGAAAAAATCAAGAACTTTTTCCATCTGCCCTTGTTTCAAATAACACCAAGTAAGAAGCTCGAAGGTGGTATAACCTGGTACTATGCTTTTCTTTACCATCTGATCATGAAAAGCCTCAGCCTTTTCCATTTCATTCTTATTAATGTAAGCAGCAATAAGCAAATTCGGAACCCTTGAATCCTTTGTAGGAGAAACAGACTCCCATTCCTTATAAAGCTTCTCGGCTTCTTCAATTTGTTCAAGTTTCAGTAGGGAAGTAATCATACATATGTACTCAGCATCATTCAGCTTGCGGAAAATGGATTTCATCTTCTTCCATATACGGTAGACGTCATTTTTATTTTCCAGGCTAGCGTGCAAACTAATCAGGGATGCATAAGCAACTCGGACTTTTCTAGAAACCTTTTTCTCCATTTCCCTTAAAGCAAATTCCGCTTTTTCCTTGAGTGAATTCTTGATGTAGAGGCTGGTCAATGTGCTATATGTTACCCAAACTGGATCTATTTTTGCCTTCTTTAGCTCAAGAAAAACCTTTTCAGCAGTTTCAACATAATTCTGAGAAACACATACTGACAACCACAAGTTGTATGTGATAACATCTGGTGAACTATTCTTCTTTAACTCCTTAATCATATCTGGAATCTTCTCCAACTGCCCAGTGGATATGTATAGAGTTATCATGTGATTATATGGAAGAGGATTCTTCAAGAAACTGCATTCTGACATTTTTTCCATTAAAGCCTCCGCTTTGACGGTTTCCTTATGCTGTGCATAGGTGTGGAGAAGGGCACTACAAGTTGCTTGATCTCTCATTTTATCAGGCAGATCTTCAAAAAACTTCTCTGCACTGTTTATACCCCGTAGTTTCGCAATCAAATCTAAATGGACAGCATAGTCCCCAGGTACTAGCTTGATATCATCCTGTATCCTCATCCACTCGCAAATCTTCACAAACACACAAAAAGTTAGAAGCACATTTTGAAGTGAATAAACGTATCAAAAAGATTTTGACCAGAGTGGAACACTGTCATCACTCAAAACCCTGATAATTATTAGTTAAATTTACCCAAATTCCCAAAGTTCCACAATATTATTTCAATGACACAGCTACTCCACGGAAATAGAAAAGTGTATCACTAGATATTTGGGTAAAATATACGCAACTATAGCAGGCAGACAAAAAAGCTCGCCGCCAATAAAGCCTTGGGAGAGTTACCACATCGTGAGCTTTGTTTTATATCCCATCCAAAGCAAGAAATAGTACAAAAATACATTAAGTACATGCTAGTCAAATAAATAAATTGTACCAGCCTTTTGGAGAAGTTCTCCACTCTCTTAGAAGTACTCCCCCCTAAAACATTATTTTTTAAGTTTGAAAATTACAAAAATAAGCCTTGACAACATTATCTCGTATTTCTCTTAGTTGTTCTTTCAAACTCGACAGAAAGTATCCATATCTATTTGGGTTATTTAGCTACTCATCCATTAATGCAGCAAAATATCATAGATAAAAAAAACTGCAAACACTTAAAAAAAAGTAGTACAGATCGGAAATTTCAGGATAATTATCAAATTCAAATTATACAACAAAAGATACTAATAATAATAGTGATACAAATAACTCAAAATCCAAAGTTTCAACTAAAAGGGAAATATAGGTATAAAAGTACGTATATAACCTCGAGGGCATGTTTGTAACGCTTAAGCTTTCGGAGCTCACGGATGATACGATTGAGCTCGTACTTGCGGACGACATGGCCTTCCTCCTTCCATTTTCGTATGGTTACAACGGCGCTGCGCTTCGTATACACCAGAGCAAAAAGCCGCCGCCCCAAAGTGTCCCCGCCTCCAGCAGTTGCACGATTAGTACTGGTAGAAGAAACAGCGCTTCCCTCATTGTTAAAAGGCTCCGCCGCCGCCGTCAAGGCAACGGTTTTAGTTGAGAACTGGCTCACGGCCGCGATCGACGTTCGTACGAAGCGAGACAGCATTGTTGACGGATTCCTGTTAGTGAGTACAGAGTCGTGGCTAATTTTATGAAGAAGAACAAATATAAGCCCAAAAAAAATTGGGCTTCAAGACGTGAATATTTGGGGGCGGTCCAAAATAATAGCCTCTGAAATGAAATATTTTATTCAAGTAGTAGTAGTGCTAAAGTGGGTAAATAATGCTAACACTAAATTTTTACTTGCCTTTTTAGTAGCACTTTTTGAATTTCTTTTAAAATAATTTTTTAAAGAAAAAAATATTACTTTCACGTTACTCGATTCGGGTACTTAGGTGTAGAACTTCGATTTGGTCGGGTACTTAGGTGTAGAACTTCGATTTGGTTCTTCTGGTCACCTTTAATTTCATCGTTTTATGATGTTAAATGGATAGATTCAAACTGTTCGACTTGTCTCTCCATCGAGTCCAACTAGACTCACTACACAAACTAGCTCATTTTAAAAAAAATCTTGGCTCGTGGGTCATTCGAGATCATGTATCTTTTATTTTATTTAAAATATTATTTTTCCTCCATGAGAGCCAACTCGTAAAAGTTGCTCATTCTCACTATTAGACTTGCATTTGTAGTTCACCTCCATGCCAGCACAACTCATTTACCAGGGCATTCGAAGTCGGCGAAGCCCCACTCCACACCCTCTCTCTCTCTCTGACCGTGTTCGACTCCCTTTATTTCAATTTTTTTTTATTCTCATTTTTAATCACATTTATACCAAAATATTTTGTAAGTAAAATCAAAATTTATATACCTCAAGATTGCACGTCCTAAAAAAAGAATTATGTCAGTTTGTCAGAAAATGGTTGACAAATTGGTGACATGATAAGTGTTGATAAGATATGATTAAATGAAAAAATTGACTATATTTAAAACAATTCAAGAATGAAATATTATTTGATACTATGTTAATAGTTACATTAACAATTATGTCATGACATGATTCCTAAGTACCAACTATTAAAAAACATTATTTTTCTTCATTTTCTCTTTCTAACAATCAATGAACTTGACAAGTATAATTATAAAATCTCAAAGTATACTCTAAATTGTTTCCCTATTTTCTTCTAGGAAAAAAAAAAAAAGAGAGAAGTCAAATCATGCCTGGAGGACCAAATCCCGGCGGCCGCACCAGCGTCCGCATAGTCGTGGTCGGAGATCGAGCCACCGGAAAATCCAGTCTCATCGCTGCTGCCGCCTCCGAAACCTTCTCTCGAGAAGTTCCTCCCGTGCTACCACCTACTCGCCTCCCTGCCGATTTCTATCCGGATAATGTCCCCATCACTATCATCGACACCTCATCCAGGTTTTTGTATTTTCGATTGCGAATTTCATCACTGAATATACTTTCGACTGGATTAATTGGATTTAGTGTTGTTTCTATATATAGTCTGGAGAATAGAGGTAGGCTCGCTGAAGAGTTGAAGCGAGCTGATGCGGTTGTGTTGACACATGCATGCGATCAGCCAACGACGCTTAACCGCATCAGTTCTTTCTGGCTTTATGAACTTCGTCGATTAGAGGTTTTACTCTTGATCTCTACTATATTACATCATTGAGTTAGTGAGTGCGATTTTAATGTCGTCCATGCTCTTCTCTATTTAGAGAACACCATTATAACTTTTTACCAAGATTTATTACTATCACGAAGTGGCAAAAAAGAAGGAAAAAAAAAAAAAGAGCGCTATATACATAGGTTATAAAGCTACTATATTTCACTGCTTGGTGCCAAATAACAAATAATTGAGAATTTCAATGAATTATTGGAAACTACAATTGAGCTTCACGACTTAATTTTGAAACTCCTCAGGCAACGTGAAATAACGTGATCAGGCATCAATTAATGGATTGCATTTATCATCTCCCTAATTTATGTAGTATAAAACTATGTCACTGTGAAATTGCCTTTTGCACTAGACTCGACGTGTGGACAAAATCTAGATTAAAGAAAAAATATGTTATTACATTGTATTGATATTTGTAGGTGTTACTGATGTGTGTTCAATTGTGCATATATTATGTATGGCTGCTTAGGTCAGGGTACCGGTTGTAGTTGTTGGTTGCAAGCTAGATAGACGAGATGAAGAGTATAATTTGAACATTGTGATGGCTCCAATCATGAGACAGTTTCGTGAGATTGAGACTTGCATAGAATGTTCAGCTGCTAACTTGCTCCAGGTTTGCATTAAATGATTGAGTTGTGCTGATTCATTATTCTTACAAGAGTGAGACTGTCCTAAAAATTGTGATAGTTTTAATCTATTTGTAGATTCCAGAAGTATTCTACTATGCCCAGAAGGCAGTCCTTCATCCAACAGCCCCACTATTTGATCAAGAAACCCAAGCTTTGAAGCCACGTTGCATGAGAGCATTGAAGAGGATATTTGTTCTTTGTGATCTTGATATGGATAGTGCTCTCAACGATGAAGAATTGAATGAATTTCAGGTCCTTTTCTAATTTCTTTTCACCATGTTATTGTAACTATGCTTTTCTTAAAACAAGAAAAAAAATCTGTTTCTTTTTCTCCTTTTTTAATTTCCATAACGAGATATCCTTTGCAAGGAGAAGTAATTATCCAACATTTGGTCATGATTAATAATACGGTGAACAGGTTAAGTGTTTCAATGCTCCATTACAGCCTGCTGAAATAGTGGGAGTCAAGAGAGTGGTACAAGATAAGTTACCTCAAGGAGTCAATGAACTTGGGCTTACATTAACGGGCTTTATTTTTCTGCATGCTCTTTTTATTGAAAGAGGCCGAATCGAGACTACATGGACCGTCTTGAGAAAATATGGGTACAGCGATGAGCTTAGACTCAGGGATGATTATTTGTCAATGCCATTGAAGAAAGCTCCAGATCAGGTGACCCTCCTTAACAGAGCACGAAGAAATGCAGTTTCTAGTGAGATGCCAAAAGATTATAATCATCAGATCAATATAAATAAGCTTTGAAACTAATATACTAATTTACGGACTAGTAAATCTGGATTTTGTAATCAGCTTGAAAGGGGAAGTTTGATAGCTAATAGTTTGTGTACGGTGTACTTTCTTCATTTGATAAGTTGGAGTAGGAGAGATGTGGGTTTGTATCTGTGCTGTTTTCTTTTGCACTTGCTCGTCATATTGGTCACACTAGATTAAATATAGTAAAAAATCGACAGTATCACCATAAATTATTTCACAATTTGTGGAACGGTTGATTACACAAATACATCAAAAGAATCATTTAATTTATTCTGCTAATAATTATAGTTGAAGCAAGGTGCCTCAAAATCTCAAATCATATCTGAGGAGTATGCATTTATCATGATTCCATGCCCTTTATAATCTGTATCTTCTGTAGAAGGTCCCAAGACAGTAATGTGTAAATTCTGTTTATTGACTAAAACATCTCTTTCTTTCCAGAAACAAATTTTACAAGATATTGATTATTTATTATAATTTATAGAATTTCTCATTTTTTGTTTATATACAAAGATGGGGCATCTAACCTATATGAGTTTCCTTGCAGAGTTTTCAATTGACAAGTGAAGCAGTAGAGTTCTTGAAGGGGGTCTTCAGTACATTTGACGATAATAAAGTATGTTGTTATCATTTTTTTCCTGTTTAGAAGTCAAGTATCTGATAGGCTTTCAGTTTTCACATGCAGTCTATTCTAAAGAAATATTTTAGGAAGCATTTGATACGAGGGTTTAGATGAAAAAAAGAAGTGATTCAATGACGAGCCAAAAAGGCTTTGGTATTCTAAAGAAAACATTTACACTCTGGTATTGGGACAGATAGATGTTTGTAGCCTCCCTTAAAGTTGAGTCCGTCAAAAATTGTTTTGTGGTTATGGAGAATAGACCCGAAATGAAAAAGAGAAAGTGCATTTTTTTTTCAGAATCTTAACACATTAAAGAAAATTTTATGTTGGGGGCAACAAAGAATGACTTGTCACTCGAATGAAATCTAACAATCTTCCATTTTTAGAAATATTTAGAACCATAAGTAGAAGTCATTTCAGAGTGTCTACTGTGCAAATGGGATGGCACATTGATGCATACTTTTAATCTTTTCTCCTCGAACCTCAATTACTTCAAGAACTAGTAAAATGATTGATGCGTTATGCGTATAAAAAGCAATCACCTTGTGTTTGGTACAGAACCTATTATTTGGAATTCATTAAATTTAGGAATTTGATCATTTTTCTTGCAAGACAGACATATCTAAAGCCTTCCTGTAATGGCTGTTGTTTAACTCCCTTTGTTCAGTGGGGAAGACCGAATACTGTCGCCTTTTACTGGCAGATGATTAATAGATACTTCCTTTTCTGTAATTGATTTTTTTTCCACCCATTGACACCAACTTTTAATAAGTTTTGAAATTAATACTGGAAGAGGCAAATAAATTTTTTTGCTCTGCTATTATATACAACTTTACCTGGAACTCTCTCGCTAATTGTATTCCCTTGAAACTGGTTGCCATCTTTACGCGGATACAAAATTGCAGTTAAGTTATTTGATAAATCCATAGCCATCTGCATTTTTGTACAGTCGATACCTTGATTGAGGACAGATTGAAAGTTTGACCATGTTTTTGTTAGGATGCTATACTTGGTCATTTGGGTACATAATTTACAAGAATTTTGTCCTATCAGTTCAGGGACACTGCTCTAAATTTTGCCTAGAATTCTGCTCTAGTTTTACCTTCATCCTTTTACAGGATGATGTTCTACGGAATACAGAGCTTGAGGATTTATTTTCAACTGCACCTGAAAGGTATATTCATCTTTGTATGTGAGTTATTTTTGTGTCGCACATCTTATTAATTCACTGAAATGAGATTAACACCTTGTTTCCCTGCTGAATTTGATGGGAAGAACTTTATGCACTTGCCACAGTTGGGAACAAATTCAATTCTGGTCTCTCTCACCATTCACCCACCCCCTGGTTTGTGTTTACTTATTTCTTGTTTGCAACTATCTCAATTGAGAAAGAAATGGGCGAAAATTAACATCACCCTATAAGGTCGCCATAGATGTGATCCCAGTCAACATTTTAGTAAATGTAATCCTGGATCAGATTCAATTGTGAAAGGGGATCATGTATTTGACCTCATGTTTATAGGGAATAAGACTTACCTTATTCTTCTTGTTGTTATTGGGTCACATAAATATATTTACTTTGGGAGCCAACTTTCAGCTCTATAGACCTTTGTAAATATCTATTCTACCCGAAAGAGACAACTCTTAAAATTATTCTATTATTTGTCCAGTTCAGTTGTGTGCCAGTAGGCTGGTAATTGCTTACAAGTTATAGCTACCATTTGAATAGACTTTTCTACAAAATGTTTGCATGCATGCTGGTGCGAGTGATATAAGAATAACGAATCTAGATGACTGTTATCCCTGATTGAAAGCCGATTCAACTGCATGGGCACATTCAATTTTGCCAGGTTTGTAAGAGAATGAGTTTATTAGATAAGAGTTCACTGAATGCTTTCAATATGCTTGTGATTTATAAAATTTTGGATGTTGAGTCAGCAAGTCACTTGTTACTCTGTGTTTCTTATTATTATCTTCACTTATGGATTTGGACATGAATCATTGTAACTTATTTTTATTACCTTTCTGTATTTTATTTTTGACCCAGTCATTTTGATATAAATTTCAGTCCCTGGGATGATGCTCCTTATAAGGATGCAGTTGAGAGAACTCCACTGGGAGGGTTATCTCTCTCTGGGTTCCTTTCAGAGGTGGGTACACTAGGTTGCTCGTTGCACTGCCCAAAGAGAGCTATCTGCTTTGACAAAACATGTTGTATGTTCTTGCAAATGCCTTTTAACAGCTATTTATTCTGATAAGCAAGGTTGTGAGGATTGTAATATTGACTTGGATCGATGGAGTGAACTTGCGGATCGGAAGATCCTACTAAATGATGATCATTTAAATATTAAAAAATGTCTAAGAAATAAAATTATCAACTACTAGTCGATTAACCAAAAACAAACAATAAAAAAAATTTGCAACTACTTCTAAGGGTCCACAATAATTATGTTTTTTATTTTTTGTCAAATTTGAGAGATGAACATATGTGAGAGGCAAGACTGTGAGACTAGAATTCTGAATCGCTGGGATTTGAGTTAGGGATTTACATTTTTTGTTCGACTTTCTCTATTTTTTCTCTCTGCCTTTTGGACTTGGACTCTATTATGTTACTTATTCAAAAGAAACCAGTCCATTAAGTGAAATAAATATGTCCAGCGCCCTAGCGTAATTTATTGCTTTTGAAGAAATCACGACCAGGATTGCGATTTTGACAATTTTGCTGCTACGTAGCACTTGAAGTTTTGTACACATAAATTTGATTTGCAGGGAACAAAAGAGTTTCTCTTATAGTCGTTTGGTATATTGATCCGCTGGAACTCCTGATGGTTGTTTTTCTTAACAGGCAGACCAAAGTGTACATTTTAGTTCTTATATGTAACTCTTGGGATGTAGTTGGCATGAAACTAATGATGAGTAGCACTTTTGTGGCTGTACTTGTATTATTACAGTCTTTGACATGATAGTGATAAATATTTGTAAATATTTTCTATTGGTTGTGTCTTCCACTTAGTTGCCAAATGGTGACATTAGCTTCGACTATATTCCACGGATATTGGTCCTTCTTTTTTTTTTTTTTTTATTTGAGCTTTTTGTTGCTGTTCACCATGTAGTATTTGTATTGCAGTGGGATCTTATGACATTACTTGACCCAGTTAAAAGTCTTGCCAATCTAATATACATTGGTTACAACTGCAATGCTGCATCAGCCCTCAATATCACTAGGAGAAGATCCATAGACAGGAAAAAACAACAAACAGACCGCAGTGTTTTCCAGTGCTTTGTTTTTGGACCTAGAAAGGCTGGGAAGTCTGCATTGTTGATGTCATTGTTGGGAAGGTGAACTCACCTATATCTCCACCAACATAAGTTTATCATAGTCAAAAAAAAAAAAAAAAGTAAAATTTAATTAGTTGTCTTTGTCCAAATTCTCTTGATACTTGCAGTTCAATTAGTATGTAATAAGACAACACTCAATGTTCTAACTAAATGAACTATATTTCTTTGTGTTGTTTCTGCAGTTTTTATTCCCCTTTAGGCAAATCCTGACAAATTTTTGTTGTTTCTTCTGAAAACAGACCCTTTTCTGACAATTATGTTCCAACAACCAGCGAACAATATGTTGTGAATGTGGTTGAACAGCATGCGGTGAGTATTATTTGCATATCGCCATGTCAGTGACTAGATGGATACAATCTGTTGCTCTCTTCCTCTCGCCAACTCTATCCATGGTTGGGTGGGTTCATGAAAATGTGAAATATCGCTTGCATTCTTTAACATTTAAACTGTATGACTTGTGTATATGAATGTTTTTGATGCAATAATCTACCTCTTCCTGAAGCAGGGTAATAGGAAAACTCTTGTACTTCGGGAGATTCCAGAAGATGGAGTTAAGAAACTTATATCTAATAAGGAATCCTTGGCTGGTTGCGATGTAGCAATATTTATTTATGACAGGTGAGTATGCTATATCACAATTTGTTACAAACCACAAATGTACTTCTCAGCTTTGTATATTGTTTAGCTGTGACACTTGGCAATTTGACCACTCCCAGCTTGCGGCCCTGTAAAATGAAATGGAATTAAATAAAGTCACCCTACATTACATGAAAAATAGTGTTTTGACAGACTTTTATCAAACCTGTGTTTTGGAGGAATTATCCTTGATTGCACAAGGTCATGTCAAATTTAATTTTCTTTTTCAGCTCAAGCGAATATTCTCTAAGAAGAGCATCAGAGTTGCTTGTGGATGTCACTAAGCAAGGGGAAGAAACTGGTTTTAGCATGCCTTGTCTCTTAGTTGCAGCAAAGCATGATCTCGATTCATATCCAATCGCTATGGAAGAGTCAGCAAAGGTACTAAGTTGCTACTTATCCCTACTTTCTCTGCATCTGGAACTCGTAGTGAGACTTGAATTGTTTACCTGCACTACTGCCCCCAATTAGAAAATTGTAAAGAAATATGCTTTTCCTATTCCTTTTTGAATTTATGCACTTTAGATAACTTTGTGCATTTATGATCTAGATTTGCCAAGATATGGGAATTGATGAACCTATTTACTTAAGCGTGAAAGAACGAGATCTTAACAATGTGTTCTCTAAACTTGTGAATGCGGCTGAGAACCCCCATTTAAGCGTTCCAGAAACTGATGCTGGTCGCAATTGGAAGCGGTACCGCCAGCTCGTTAATCGTTCTCTTATATTTGTTTCAGGTATCTTTATATAGTGTAATATTTATCTGATCTTTTTGGCACTAAATAGGACTGACTTCCGAGGACATTGTAGTGAATTTAGTGACTAGGGCGTTGTGAAAAGGATCACATCCGACATATATAAAAGTTCTACTATACGTCTTTGTATCATTTATGTCCTAGCTTATTGTCTGTGACCTACTAGGCACCTTTATTGTAATTTGTGTCGTCCTCACCTGAAACCTTAATCAATAAAAATACCAGCTTCTTAAACCACAAAAAAAGTGTGTGCATGGACGTAGATCTACATAAAAATAGTGGGAACTTTGAGATTCAATATTATTTTATGCCCTTTTTTTACTCTTTAATGCAAAATTACATGCTATTATTCTCATTCAACAAAAAATTGCAGTTGGGGCGGCAACTGCTTTTGTTGGAATGGCAGCATACCGAGCCTATGCTGCAAGGAAGAACAGCGCCAGTTAAATATCCTCATTTCCGTACATGAATTGGCGAGTTGCGTCATATCAATGGCATAATAAAAGCCAGTGGGTATATATCATACCCTAATCATTTTTTGTTATCATTTATATATATACTCGGCCTTATCGTTTGTACAGAATTCATGTTTTTGCTTTTTTAACTGGAGTGCTGAAATTTAATATTGAAAGCATCAGCTTTGCTATAACCTCATCAATACTGTCTTGGTATATTAACAAATACGTGCAATGGCCTTTTAATTAATTCTGGGAAATTGTGCTCTCTTACTCCTGTTTGTTTCGGATTAAAATCAAATTTTAATCTAAACTAAAGTCAAACAATCAATATTAACCACATCTTTCATGGGTCTCACAGTTTTTCAACCATACATTTCAAAATCTTCTGTCATAATCTACTAAAAATCTAATTTTAATCTTCATCAAACACCCTTTAAGAGTTTGGAGACTGGGCGTTCTAATTTCTCCTATTTTTCGAGTCAGATTTTAATTTAAGATGGCACCTTTTGGCTAAGGAACATCATGGATGTATACATCTTTGGATTCAGGGATTGGGCTTGATATAAAGGGCTGTGACAGACCTGACCTTAACCTGATACCCTGGTGGTCTCTTCCTTTAGAAGGACAATACTTGAAAATGCACAATGTGGGGAAATTGACACAAATAGCACTAAAAAGGGACTTTAAGAGAGCAATTTCAAAAAACTTTATTTTTAAAGAGTGTATTATACAATTTAAAGATCATTTATAAATTTAGAGAGTAAAATTTATTAACTTTTCTACATACTCTTTATATTTAACACTTATGTTTGATTGCAAGCTCAAACTTGCATGGAAAAAAAATAAGTTTTAGAAAATTCAATTGTCTGAAATTTAAATGCATGAAAATTATTAATTAAATATGTTTGATTGATTTAGTTTTTAATTTAGAAAATATTGTTCTCGTTCATCTTTTATTGGTGGGTAGATGAAAGAGATAGTGAATTGCTAGAAAAATAAAAACTTGCCCCTCTGAAAAAAATAATTTCGTTGTTTTTGTGAAAAATATGATCACGTGACCAACTTTTGGAAAAATATTTTTCATGAAAAAAAAAATGTAAATCAAATACCCTAAAAGTAGGAACTTTGGTGAAAAAATGACATTTTTCATAGAAATAAAGGCAATTAAACACACTTTTAATGTTACTACTTTCAAAAAAATATATATTTTTTATCTTTCACTTCACTAGCTTCCCTTCAAATCGCTATATTATTTTTTTCAATAGAAAATTGAAATACTTTGAATGAAGTTAATTTTAAAGAGTAAGTTTGGTCCTTCTAAATTAAAACGTTAATTTAAAGAGTATATTGAAACATAATTTTAAGGATAGACTCTTTAAAATAAAGATCATCTTATGTTTAAAGTGTTTTTTGAAGATGTTCTAAAAATGTTAGCTTTCTTTTTAGCTAGTAGTAGTACTACTTTTTAACGTCTCGAGATAAAAAGATAAATGCTACTTCGGAATGATAGTTGTGGGGCTTGCATGTCAACACCGCTTGTAGATAAAAAAAAAATGAGCGATTCAAAATTGGCTCAAGACAAGTACACTGGATTTAGCAGGAATTTTGTTTGAATATGGACACAAGCTCGCCTCAAACTCGTAACAATTGTGAAGAACTTTTGTACGATTTCAAGTGATCTTTTACTCGTGTCGAGCAAGTATTGGTCGACAGAGAGTACGCACCAATGAACATCGCGTGAAAGATGGGAGTCCTGAGTGACTGACGTAGGGCAGGAAGCCATTTGATGTGAAAGGAAATGATACTGGGAATCAGTGTGGTGGTGAGTAAAGAGAACCTAATTTCGATTCATACTATCATTCTCATGAAGAAATCAACTCATTTTTCCACTTCTAAGGGGAGATCAGAAATTCACAGAAAAAATTATTATAGCCAATGGGCATCCGAAAACAAATATTTGTGATTATATAAAATCCAAATAAATTATTCTAGCCAATGACCATCCGACAACAAATATTTGCAATCATATAAAATCCAAATAATTTTCGAGATTTAAGGACTTTGTCAAAAGCAAAGACGAGATCAAACAAACAGAGGGCCTCCCAAGATTGACATTTCTCTGTAGGCACGCCATGAATCATCAGAAGCTAACCACATTTTTCTTTCTTTTTGCTATCCTCAATGACCGCTACCTTTGTTACCAAATCTTGTGCATGCACATGATTAAATTTGGAGCATGATAGAAAGGTTAACTTGCTCGAAACAGTAACTCAATTCCTTTATAAATTAAAAACATCCCATATACGTCGAATGTGAAACTTATCTTCGCTCCTAGCCTAACACATTTCATGTATTCAATAGCGCAACAAGAGTTTGAATCAAGAATCCTTTCGCTAATTCATTCGATTTATTACTGCATTAAACAACCATACTAAGCTACACTAATTTTAATTTTCTTCTCTTTTGTAATATGTTTCAACGATCATTCGAATTTACAATTTGAATAATTACAAGGAGACAATTCTCGTGTTTCCCGACAGCATAGGAAAGATTTTCAAAATCCAAATGTTTGTAGAATGGTGTCTTTTCTCATATCCTAAATTGATTCTTTGTCAGGAGGCAGCCAATAAGCAAGAATATTAGTAAATTGGAATTTGTCTTGCAAAATACCCAACACTAAATATATAGACTAGCATATGCCACAAATTAGTGTTTCTTTTAATTTTCAATGAATCTTTTTCCCTATCAATTGATGAAAGGTTTGAATTGTAGGGTTTCATTGCTCTTCTTTGATTAATGATTCATTGTCTTGGTTCATACATAGTATTAGTTTGTAGCGGGTATCGTCTAGTTCGCTCTAATTAACATATTGACTCGTTAGACGAGATAATCCATCCATTTTTGTTCTATAAAAATGCTAAGACGACCCAAGTAACAAGCACTCTCCTCGATGGAAACCCACTATGAATCAAGAATCTAATGCTATAGATAAGCATAAAAAACTTTGGTGGCCTTGCTTTAAAGCAACTATTTCAGTGGGCCCTATATTTATGGCCTTTATTTCCTTCCTTCCTCTCTCATTGTTATGCATAATATTCATTCACTTGTCAAGAGTTGGCAAATTATACGATTCCAATACAAATATATGGTACCAAAACGTCTGCAAGGAAAAAGAAAAATAATAATTAAAAAAAAATCTCGTGTGACATCAAGAAATTGTGTCGCGGGATTAGTAAGAAAAGGAGAGAAAATGGATTAGATTGATGACACAAATATATTGTGTTTATCCAAAAACTAGAATTGATGCATTTTTGAGATGGTCCATTTTAATAGATGTGGAGAACAATGAGGTTAGACACGTAGGATAAGTGACCGGCCACCACAAGATTTGTAATAGGACTTTCAAGTGCCGCCGTGGCAAGTTGAGGCCGACCACCAACTTTGTCTACCGCATCCGCTACGTTTTCAGTGACACACCAATTGGGAGACCAATCCGTTGTCTTGAGATGCGTAAAAACATGTTTGTGGTTGTCGATCATGGTAGTTCAATTTCAAAATTGTACTATTGATCGCTTGTCTATTTTTAATTAGCAAGTTTGTCATCAACCTTTTAAAATGAACAAATTGATTGTAGACATGCGAACCTAGTGATAGGAAGAGAAAGAGCAAAGTGTAACTCAAATACGAACTGGCGAGCGATTTATTGCACCTGTACTAAAGAAACTTGAAGTTGGATTTAGGCTCGATCTAAGGATTGATATATCCAATGAAGATTGATTAAGTGTATTATTAGAGAAGATCGATAGGTAGACCCTATAAAATTCTCATGAAAGTTGCATAATCAGTTTCTAAAAATGAAAGAGTCCATATTTTTGTCACGTGACACTAACGAAAAATTGACTTGCCTCAAATTTGTGAATGGATGGTTTAGACCCACATACTCCCTTTTCAAGATTGATAAACAACTTCAAATTACATTTGTGGAGATCTATCGATACAAAACAACCTAGATAATAACCATGGATCCATTTTATGAAAAATATGCTTTTGTGGTGTAGTTTTCAAGCGCTAATGACATATTATCCACACAAAGAGAAGATGACCCAACAAAAGGTGTCCAAGAAAATGTCGACATACATGCAAATGAAATGACTTATTCTACCATTTTGGTAAAATGCATACACAAAAGAATGCATCTATTGCTTGAAAATGGTATTATTACAAGTCAAATTCTTCTTTATCGAAGGCTAGAGAGGTGAAATTTTCGTGACGGCTGAGGGTCAAATATGAAAACACCTATGGCATGTTGTTTACTAATTCAAGTACCTTGTATGACCATTTATATTAGTAGAGATTGAATGATTATTTACTTAAATTTATATTCAATAATTTGGTACCAAAAATATACGANGAAGGCTAGAGAGGTGAAATTTTCGTGACGGCTGAGGGTCAAATATGAAAACACCTATGGCATGTTGTTTACTAATTCAAGTACCTTGTATGACCATTTATATTAGTAGAGATTGAATGATTATTTACTTAAATTTATATTCAATAATTTGGTACCAAAAATATACGAAAATTCAATGTACATTTAAAAAAATGAAAAGAAAAATGTATGGCGTGGAAT